>JAQIXN010000508.1:0-36703 GCA_034698145.1 Proisotoma minuta
CTTTCCGATAAGCCCTGTGCTTTATCATCTGTTTTGGGATAGGAGACATCTTTGTGGGCCGGCCTGACCTTTTTTTATATTTGACAGAGTTTCTGTTTATCCACAACATGACCGTACTTTTGGGTATCTTTAGTTTTTCTACTATTCGGCTCACGCTATATTTCTCCTTCGCCAAGGTCTGGACCTTAACGCGAATATGCTCCAAATTCGCCTTTGAGTGTCCTCTAGCCATGGTAAAAATTATAAATTTCTGTACTAATTTATTTAGGAGATACAAGCAAATTACTGGCTCAGCGCGTGTGAAAAATGAGTGTACCAGGGACTTTTTCTACACCCTTTACTAACCAACAACTATAATTAGAATCTGTGGTACATTCACCATCACATTAAATCGATACTGTTTCTATTAATATAATGAAGTGTTGCTTTTACAAAAGATTAACCTATAAATTATCCTAATTAGCCCCAGATTTCGTTGATTACGGTTCCCTTGCGTTATTATCTACATCAAATTATGCCTGGCAAATTATTTCTAAACTAGATTCAATAATAATTTATTGATGTAGGTAACTCACTTGTATTAGTATCTGCCAACAAAATCAAACACCAAACATAGTCTTAAATATCATCAACTGAATTTTATAAATACAGGGTATCAGATAAGTAACCGTCAAACGATTTTTTCCATTTGGTTTTCAAGTTACAAAAAAAAATGAACAGAAAAGAAATCGTTTGACGGTTTTCTTATCTGATACACCCTGTATAGTTACAACAGTTACAAGCTATTTAATGGTATCAAAACAAAAACCTAAAGAATTATGAAAACTGAAAAATAATACATGTATAAAATTGCAGCGACCAGAATTCTGTAAATCAATGATCAATGTTTTAATTAACTTGTTAAATTATGGAAAAAATTGTAAAACAGCACAATGCACCGAGTCCGTTGTTAGTTAAAACTGTAGACACAAGTTGAAGTGATTATTTTAGTTTGATAAAATTAGTCAACTTTTCATTAATTTCTCCATGCGCGTTCGTTATTTACTTGTGCCTTCTTGAAACTATAAAGTTGAAAGAACAATCATTGCACTTTTCATTTTAATCTCGACGCCTTCGCCGGACTGCTGCAGATTTGGGAGAAGCTGAAGAATTTGCTTCTTCACTTTTTTCATCATTTTTCTCTTCGGGTTCTTCTTCCTCTTCTTCTTCTTCTGCTGAATTCCCTTCTTTTGATACTCCTCCAGCATTTTCATCCTGAGAATCTTCATCTTGTATTTCTTCTGTAAACTCGTCATCCGACTAGAATTAATTTATACAAATCAGCTTCAATTATTTAAATAATATAAAGTATATTATTGTCATTGCTAACATCTTTCTTCTTGGAAGATGATCTTTCTACGGGCCTCAATGGAGTGGAAGGTAGAGGTGAAGGAGGGTACACAAAATCAATTATGCAAACAAGAACCTGAAAAAATTAACAATTAGTATTATTAATGGTTAACGTATAACCTATCTAATAATAATAAAATTACTCTATTACCAAGCCAAGAATTAATCCAATGACAATTGTTGTGAGGCCAAAGGATAAATATGCTGCCCAAGTTGGAATACCATACTCTTCCAACATCACGTTCATAACGTTCTAAACGAGTATATAATATATAATAATTATCTTCAGGGTATTTTTTAAAGTAGATTTTGTTGAAAATTGGCATACCCTGAGACTCATGGATATTCTATAAAATTGTGAGACGACTGTCATTTGAAGCGATGAAGGACTTTGCCAAGAGGATACCGGATCAATACTTTCCCATCGCTTTTCTTCAACAAATCCCAAGAACTCTTCCTTTGTGCGTGCCCCTTTGTATTGACGAAATTGACCATCTTTAATGTGAAATATAGTTGGCAAAGCTAAACAAATATACATTTATTAGTTAGACATATTATATTTATTTTACAAACTTTACCAGTAATCATAAAACGTCCACTGAGTCCTGGACTGCTTGTTATGTCCACCTGTCCAACTTTAATTCCTAGATCATTGCTCCATGAAGCAAAATCCTCCCAAACTGGTTGCAGATTGCGACATGCTGGACACCATGGGGCAAAGCTGAAGGAAGATTTTAAAAGAAATACAATTACTACATATATGCATATTGTAAAATTGTCCGTTAATGATTTCTTACAATTCGACCATCCATTCTCCTTCCAATATAACATTCCAATTATCATCATCAATTTTGTTTAATGTTTCCGATGAATGAGCAGAACTTTGCCTTGAGTAAAGTAATACTGCCAATAAAATGATGGAGAACATTGACGATGAAATATGTCTTCTGAAAATCTCCATTATAAAGGGGTAGAAGAAATTTTCGACTTAAAACGGCTAAATTCCCTAAAACAAAGTTGAATAAATTGTTGTTTATAAATTGTTTATTTAACATAGCTTGCAAAATTACCTTTAATTAGTAAGTACCAACAAAACCCTTTAGAAATAAATTGGAGAAAGCCTGCAATAAAAAAATGTTATAGCATCAAGCTATCAGGACATTGGAAAGAAACGTGTGAAATAACTCAATCGATTGAATTTGTAATCGTGTCATGTCATGCATGGAAAAAGACGAGAATAATAAATTATTGATTCCCTGCAAAAAAAAAGAAGAAAGTAAACCTCATCAAAAATTAACTTTGTCGTCCCATTAAACAAATTGATTTCCTGACACGTCTACAACTTTACAAAGATAAGCCAGACAAAATTACGGATAGAAACTAAAACAAAAATTAAAAGGGAACTTACGCAGATAATCACACTTTTGCGCTACTCAAATTTATGCGTCTTGCGACAAGGCTATTTTATGGCGTTGCAGATAAATGACACGACAGCAAAACAACAGACAGACTTTTCTCTTCTACTCAATTTTAGTGGGAAGTTGAGAGAATGAAGATGATTTTTTAGTCTCTCTTCGTTCAGGATAGAAAACGTATATGCATGCGTAATCGTGATGAGATTATATGCACACAATAAAATTTATTTTATGCATCATTTTCACATTTAATTTCTGAGCTATGAATGTTGTTGCTCTTATCATTGTTGGAATTGATGTTATCGGAAAGGGGTTGTCCTGTGGTCTCCTTCATTAGAAAGGCCACTAAGGATCCTCCGACGCTTACTATAGCAAACATGAAGAAAGGGATCGATGGATAGTCGGACCCCAAAAAAGCCAAAAATGGCGTAATGACTCCTGCAAAATTGGACGAAATTCCACCCAATCCCAGACCCATCGTCCGTACGGCTGTGGGAAAGGACTCTCCAGACAAAAGTCGACCAGAACTGCGGGCACTTGCCATACAAAATGTCCCTAACAAGCAAAATACGATGGTACATATTGATAAAGTATCACTCGTGGCGTCCAGCAGGATAGTGCAAACCGCCAGAGAAGACAGGGAAGCCGCACACAAGCACATCGAGGCAAAAAGTGAACGACGGCGTCCTAACCTAAATTTCATATTTAAAATATTGACCAAAGGTATCCAAGTCTGAGTTTACCGATCATTAATGAGCATTGCCATTCTTTGTCCTGTTGAATTTGCTAGTCCGAGCAAGAAGACATTGACGAAAATGCTTCCTTTTACATTTTTTATATTGTACGAGATTCCGTAATAAGTAAACGACCATGCGAACCAAATTGCCATCAAATATAAACTCGTAGCTCTAAGCTGCTTTTCCCTAAAAAATTCTAAGTAGCTGAACCTGTTTGATTTAAAATACTCTTATTGAGGAGACAACACCATTTAATAAATAAGTTGACCTTTTTGTTGAAGAATTTACTCTTTCTTTTTGTTCTTGTTCACTAATTGCTTTCAAGGCTTCAAAGCTCACCTCTTCACTTCCATTGATCTTTGCCATGTATTTTAAAACCGAATGGGCTTCTTCTATTCTATTATTCCTCAAAAGCCAACGAGGACTTTCAACTAGGAATCTGATAATAAAAATATCCTAAGGTATTAAATGCATATAGATATTATAAAATGCAAGTTACGGATAAATTGGGATTATAAGGGCAAAGGGAGCTATCGTGATCCAGTAGAGAGTCCTCCAAGGTCTGAAAAAATAGGCAAGACCGCTTAAAATCATCATTCCTTCTCCGGTGGGTCCAATGCTATTGGAAAGGGAGCGATATTTTGGTGTCATAAACTCCATACATGCCATGCATACGATATTTATAAACGCTGTGGTATAAAAATAGCAATATTTATGTTAATTATGGTAATAGTAAAAATGTAAATTATTTATATACATGGAATTCCAGCCCCGCAGACGAAGCGGCTCGCAGCATAAATATACGGATTAGGAGCTACCGCGGAGACTCCAGAACCAAGCGCAAGTGATAGCGTTGATATTAAGAATCCAACTTTTCTTCCATGCCTTCACAAAATTATTTCAATTGTGAACAATTTTATTTTTAATGTACATACATATTATTTGCATATAATATTTAATTACCAATCTGCTATCTGAGAAGGACCATTTTATACGGATCACAAAATTACAAGCTGCATTGTCATGCATTGTGGATTTGCATTTTTAATGCTTTTAGGTCGGTCGTTAAAAAGTGTTTCTCAGAAATTGTATGTTTTAAGAAAAGTCAAAATAAAAGACCTTTTTACACAAATGACAAATTTTCAACTTAATTCCTAAGTTTATGAATTGGAATAGGGACACATATGAAAAAAACTCGTCCCAATTTTTTATCTTACCAAGAACCAATTTTAATAGCTTCAATTTTCGAGAAACATTTTTCAACTAAAAGCACAAGTAAAAATGCCAACTCAGCTTGCATTTTGTGATATTGTGATCCTTGGTTGTTGGAAGTCAAATTTATTAGTCACTGACCTGGCTTCCATAAGCGTTCCCTGCCAATTAAATTAATTAAACTTTAATAATTTAAACAAGTTAATCACCTATAAACATGCCAAGCATCTGAATTCCCATTATGAAATCTGCAACCCATACTTTGTCACATATCAGTCCCCACTCGCCGACAATTGTTTCATCAGAAGTTGAGACAATTGTCCAGTTGCAACTGCAAATGTCTTGATCCTCAGGATAATCATACAAGATTGATTCATCTTCTTCATCGCTAACACATGCCCAAGTACCTGAAGTATTTTAGGCTTATTAAATATTTCTAAAGTTAAAACGTTTGTTTATTTTTTAAAAACCTTTTTTGGCTACAAAAATAGGGATAAATGTAACAAAAGTAGTTGGTATTTCAAGGCTTAGATACAAAAAGAGGATAAGAAGTTGGAATTTTCCAAAACCCCCTATAAATAAAATACCAATTTGGTTTTATTTTGCAGTTTTCATATAATTTTAATGCCGACAACTTTAATATGCACCTAATCTTTCCAAAACCTCTTCAAATTTCAATACAATCACAGAAGCTTTACGCTTCAAGCTGGACTGTGACATTTTTCTGGTTGGGGGTAATGTCGAAGAAGGGGACACTTCAGTCAAAATCTGCATTACTAAAATGCTTAAATACTAGTTTGAAACAATTAAAGCTAATTTCAGCCAGTCTATTTTAACTCCAAGCCCCAAGTCTCGAAATCGAATCGTTCTAAAAATCCTATCGCTGCCAAGTTCATCTTGGGTTTACGTGCTTTTGCTTAATTTGTTCTTATAGAATAAAATAAATTATTCCAAAATTTTCCAATGCCAAATCAGTTGCATATAATTTTAAATTGATAATCAATCAATCATCAAATAAAATAATGTAATATAAATACGTTGCATCGCATCTCAACTTGTTTTCTTGAACTTGGAAAATGACACCATGAATTTATTTTTATGCATCCAAAAAAAATGCAAAATGCAAAGTGGGTTTAGTGGCTAATAAAAAATAAAGCACTAGAAATTGTCACTTCAGAAAAATGGATGTGGTTCAAGTTCGGTATTGAAAAGAACAATTATACAGATATCGTTTTGCCATTTTGCATTGATAGTATGTGCAAGTTTTAACTGTAGATTTGCATCAATTTGCATACGTTATTGGAGATGTCAGTGAGGCTGTAGCCATGTGCCGGTGAATTGCTCACTTTCCGCATTAAAAAAGAACAATTAAGTACCACAAAATGTGGTATCAACGCAATCAACCCCCACCGCCCCCACTTCGCTATCAGTGTCCCCCCTTTAATGGACCCCCGCCTAATTTTGCAGTGTTTAATCAGTATTGGGAAGAAAATGTGAATCCAAATTCCAATCATCTCAGGTCACAAGCAGTACCGCAGCAGATCCAACAGAGCCCAAGGGAAAATGGGTAAGCCTTTCTAGACTTATAAAGCTGTAGAAACTCGAGTAGCACTTGATGTTCCCAGAGTTTGATTTCCATGGACTCAAAGCAAGTTTCCATGTTTGAAATTTTTGAACCAAAATGGTCTTTCTGATCAATTTTATTATGTGAATCCTTTTAAATGCATGGATGTATTTGGATAGTTCCATCGTTTTTTGTTCCTATTGTGTCATTAGTCCAAAGTCGCATCAACGGGCTAAAATTCTGAAGTCAGAAGTGAAACTTCAAACTTGTAAAGTCTACGGAACGGAGTCGTCGTATTATACGACTCGTATTTAGTTTGAGCCTTAAACTTTGAGGTTAGTTAATATGCAATCAAATTTCAGCACATACTTATTGTTATGATTTGCAAAAGAAAAATGACTCTTTATGAGTATTTTATTGGCTTTCGTCCAACTTGTTAGAGCAACTTATAGTGCAAAGCAGAACATATTTTGATGATTAATGAAATTCAATAACATGTCAAAACTTGGAAATGACATTAAGGTCGGTCTAATTTAAATAACAACGAAAGAGTTGTAATAAATTAAATAATATTTGCTGTTTTCCCTGTCATTTGCCATTTTGCACATTCAGCATTATTGCATGTTGACATCATTTTCATGTAAATAATAAAAACTTGCAAATTTGCATCCTTTGTAAATTTAAAAGTTTATAAAACAATTACGTGTCCTGGGATTATTTTGTAAGCTATATATCAGGTTATCATAACTATCTGATATGCCGCGTTACATCCGCATTAATAAATAAATGATAATCCTGATTAGTTCACGGTACAAAAAACAAGAACGTATATATATATTGTTTATCTTTCAGCTGGGGCTATTTCCAGTATCCATCATCAAATTCATTCCAAAGTTATCCGCAAATGCAGCCTTTTCAACATCAACCAGTGCCAAGAATGAATCAGGCTCAAGCCTTCGGCGAAGACCATAATAATGCAGCATCTTCAGTCAGTAACAGTCCAATCATAGATGAAACTCAGGGTGGAGTTTTAATTTACATCGACAATTCTAATATTTGGATCAATACTATGGAGCATAGTGCAAAATGTCTCAAATTTCGCAATGATATAAGACAAGATCAAAGAACAAGGGTAAATATTCACCGACTTCTTCATGAAAGTGCGGACGGAAGACCAATCATCCGAGCCGTATTGTGTATGAACCTGAAAATTTTATGAAAATGTGGCTGCGTTTCAATTTTATTATAAAATATTATAAAATTTTATAAAATTTAGATGGAAGCGAACCTCCGCCAGTTAGCAAATTTTGGAATAATGTCAAAGAAAATAAATTTTGTAAATTAGATGTTCAGGTGTGTTTATAACTACATTATATGATTTTTATATGAATGATTTCTTATCTTTTCTCAACTTATTATGCAGGTCACTCATAGGTCTACATACAGCAATAGAGAACGGGAGGTTGACCAAAATATTATGTTGGATATTGGCGAAGACATAGTCATACATCAAAACCATACAAAGCACGAAGGCACCATCATTATATTCACTGGGGACGGGGGGATGATTGCTGCAGTAAGAAGGGCTTTAAAATACAATTGGAACGTCGAAGTTTGGGCTTATAGAAATAGTTTGGCAAAGGTATAAAAATATTGAGCTTATCGAATCAGTATTTTTTTCAAATAAAACTTTTTCAAGGAGTACATTGAAGAGGAACAGAAAGAAGAAAAGTTTACTATTAAATATTTAGATGATCATTTTAAAAGTTTGGTATATCTCACATATGAATGGAAAAGCCAAATTCCTCGCGAGAGATCATTTGTTATTACGTGAGTATATTTGCAATTATTAAGAACATTTTTGGACCGTACGCATATTCATTTTTTTTTTCAGATTGCCTAAAGTAATAATTAACAAAAAGCAAGAAATTTTGGAAATTTTTGTAAAAGTTTTAACAGAGCTTGTTAGAATGCCAATGGCCGGAAGATATTTAAAAGATAGAGACGGTACAAATTCAATGTTTACACATTTAGCCATTGTATGCAGCGTCGGAAAATTAATTTTAAAGGAAGATTCGCGTGATAGAAATGATAAAGAGAGCGATAATAATAATCAAAATAATCATCAACTCAACAACAATCCGAAGAAATCTACATTCCAATTCAACCAAGAACAATGGGATCGAATACTTTCAATTTTTATTTCTGAAAATGTTTGTTCCGATTTACAGTTGGAAAATCCAAGATTAAAAACTGACTTTGAAGCTGTTGTTCAAGAAGTAATTAAAACCAACGCTAACATTTTGGACAATCCTAAATATGACTTTAATTCAGAAGTTTATCAGAAAATTGAACATTCTTTGGATTTGGAGAAAATAAATTCAGTAGAAATGACTCGTGATTTACAAGATAATTTAACACAAGTGTTGAAAAAACATAAACCAATAATTCTAAGATCCCTTCCTCAATTTCTTCAAGATATGAGAATTGAAGATCATCCTGATATTGAGCATCCTGTGACATCCCCTTCCAATGATGACGATGGTCAAGGGGGTTATACAGTTTGTCTAGGAAGAAGATACCGAGTGAAAAATAAGTTTCAAAAATATTCCTCGCCATGCAAGCATTCGTATAGATGCGTAAATGGATTTAAGTGCACTTTCAGTCATTCAGATAAAGAAAAGGAATTCTTTAAAATTCAACCAGATCCGGATATTAGACGGACATACAAATTTAAGGCTTGTGACCATTATAAGAATCAAAGGTGCAAATATTCCAAAGGTCTTGCTTACATTTGCCCTTTTTCCCATGGTACATTTTGCATTCAATGTAAAACTGATGAAGACGGTGGTAATTTAAAATTAATTTAAATTAATTGATGGTAATAATGTATAATATTATTAAAATTGTTTCATATTGATATAGGACATGACGCATCTTTGTGTCCACATCAAACTGAATATGAAAATGGACACATGAATCAAAAATTTAATTAAATAATAATAATTATTATTATTGTGCTAATAAAACATTACAAGCATAAGTTCATTATAATAACTGAAATTAGTTTTCTTAACCATCATTTAACCTGTATTGCTGTTAATAATTTGACTGGAATTTTTCTTAACAAAGTCCATAATTTGAATTTCTAATGTGGAAAGGTTTTGTAATTTTGCAAAGTGGAGGAGATCTAAGCAATTTTCGGGGGTGAGAAAACCGACGAGTTGAAAAGAACAATATTCTTTTATATAGGACATTGAATACTTTTCACCAGCATCGATAAGCTCTTTACAAATGTCCAAATTCATTTTATCCCTTTTCAGACTTCCGGTGTAAACGTATTCAAGCATGCACTTGAGTGCCAAGTAACTCATGTCTTCAATTTTCACAACTCCACTTTCACTCTCCAACATTTGAGTTTGGAACATTCTGCTAAATACCGGACTCCTGGCAGATAAGATTAATCGATGTGCCCTTAGTTCCGCGTTTCCATCCCCAGAGATAAATATGACATCCCCCTCAGGGTTTTCTCCCTCTTGGAACAGGGCGGAGAGGTCATCTTGAAATTTTTGGATGGAAATTTGCTCCATTTTAGCTTGAATCTTTAGAGAGAAGCAAAAAAAAACATGACAATTTTCAGTCAGTGGATTTAAAGTTTTAATAAATAAAATAAATTGCAAACATTTCCATTTCCAATTGAAAGATATTTGTTATCGTTCGTGGTTTGATGTTCCACATTTCCATAAAGAGTAAACTTGAAAGAAAGAAGTAGAGATCCATCTTCCATTAAAATTTGATCCAATTCATTGATTTTTATGAAAGTGTCCCAGCCATAGTCTGGTAGTTCTATATTTTTATAATCCCTTGTTTCTGCAACCGAAGGTGCAAATTCCATCCCCTTTACGGACCTGTTGTGCAAAATGCTAACTGCATACTCTGCAAAAACTTGGTCAAAATCGTTCGAGTCAGCTAGTCCTACGAATAGCCCAAGTTCCTTTTCGTTCTCCAGATTCTTGCAAAAGAATGCTCTCCATTTGGTTGTCAAATCGATAGAGTCCCCTAATTCGAAAATAAATTCTAATTCGTCAATTCTGGAAATTGCAAGTGGACGGAAATGGTCAATTCTCCAAAAAAATATTTTCGTTTCTGAAGGGAATACAATGCGATGATCCATTTCAAAATTTCTGTTTTGCATACGATATATATACTATTGGAAAAGGGTTATGAAATTTTTGCTTTCACCACGGTCATCATGTACAAAGGTTGTCAATGGCGCTTATAGAAGACTTCTATCTCGAAGCTCTATTGGCAACCTCTCAAAAATTTTCGATTCGCAATTTGCGAATATGGAGAAGATACTTGAATGTTACAGAGTTGTTAATGTTGTTGTCACATTTTCTAATCAAATGTTCGAAAAAAGAAAAAAGATGCGATGCGAGAAGATTAGAAAACTTTGAAATCAAAAAATATATGAACAAACGGAAGCTTGATTTTATTTCTGACACGGTGAAATAAATGAAAGAAATTACATTCTCTTTCTCTTACTTATAATAATATTATTGAATTTAAATTTCAAAGAAAGTACTTTTACTTTCTTCACCAAAGCGGTTGACAAATGTGAGGGCATAGTTCCCTTCAACTAAATCTTTAATGTCTAGTTTAAGAAACCCATTTTCAATGAACTTTGTTCCGGAAGTGATGTTCACCAAATTCCACACCCCTTGGTTCTGTCGATAAATTCCGACTTGATGAATTAATCTTTCAATGATTTTATGGTTCGTCTTGCGAATTGGACTAATTCCAACAGTGATTGAGAGTTTGTTTGATAGAATATCCACTGTGGGATGAATAGTTTTAATTTGGGCAAACGTTGAATTTGATAGCCAAGGGTATGCTGGTTGAAAAGCTGGAAGACTGTAAATAAATGTTTTGAAAAATCCAACTGCTCCTTTCACGTCGTCTCGGAACATTTTGGCACTGAACTGGACATTTCCCCAAGAGCCTCTTAATCGGTTTTCAGGCAATCGAGAGATATCAATCTGCAAAATGTATGACATATTAACGGCATCATCATACGCTCTCTAGTTTTATTTTTTTTAAAAATATACTTGGCGTCTAATTTCATCTAAAGGCCAATCATCAATTTCAATTCGGCTCATATAATTTCCAGCAGCCAGGATTCTAACATGAGGATTTTGTGGAGTGTCAACCCACCAGTCCAGCAAAATTGGATAACTTTGTGCTGGAGGATCAATCCTCCAGTACAATTGGGGCTGAAGTATATCAACTATGCCCTCTTGCATCCAAAGTTTGGGGTCACAATAGATTTCGCTATATTGGTCAAAGCCAGCAATTGGTGGGGGCATCCCTTCAGGATGTCCTATAATTCAAATTTTAACCAGTTGTATGCATTAGGTTCCTCTAAAACTTCTAACATCAATATTTTTATTTTCATTAGTGCCTTAACCTGCTCTATAAATTCCAAAGGGAGACACAGAAAATTTCACCCAAGACTTTGCTTCGTGAATTCCGGTATTTAGACGCCGAACTAATCTGTTAACATTGTCTCGCCTCCAATCATCTTTAGCCAATGATCCTCCAGATTCTAAATATTTTCTATAAGTCTCATCATCAGGAAATGTGACCCCTTCAACTGGGTAAGGGTAAAAATAATCGTCCATATGCAATCCACCCAGATTGTACCGAGTCACGAGATCAATTGCTACATTGAATGTTCTGTTTTGAACCTCTTCTGAACCAGGATCCATCCACAAGAATGTACTAAATGGATAAGCATATTGTGGGAATTGAACAGCCATATGATTGGGCGCAAGGCCGTTTGTTGTGGGCGAAAGACTTGCTCGATATGGATTGATCCAAGCATGAACTTCAATATTTAGAGGCTCGCAGAGATCAATGACAAATTGTAAAGGATCCCACAATGGACTTGGAGGTGTGCCCTGTTGTCCTGTGAGGTAAACACTCCATGGCTCAATATCAGAGATGTAAAGCGCGTCTCCAGCCGGTCTGACCTTTAAGCAATACAGCAGTAATTTTTGTTTTAGTCGATTTTACCGAATGCACATTCCTCTAAAATACTTACTTGAAAATACACGGCATTCAATCCGGCAGTAGCAATTTGATTGATAAGAAATCGAAGCTCTTCTTGTTGAGTTGCAACGCTGGATGAAGACGATTTTGGCCAGTCAATGTCTGCAAAAATATATGATATAAGTATGTCTTCAAAACGTTCCTAGTTTGGATATTTTTAAAAGTATACTTGAAACAGTAGCAATCCATGTTCCACGATGCTCCCGACCAGGAAATACGCCTAAATTATTAGTTGAGGAAATATGCTGCATTGTATAGAAAAGTATGTATATAGAATTAATATATAATAAATTTACTGTGATAGCAGCAGACATAGTCATTGGGATAAGATGGACAAGCATTTATAGCCACAGGACCAGTTATACAGGAATGTTCTTGGACGCAAAGAGCAAAATTTCCCGTCTCTGGATCCGGACCAAGGTCATAGCAAGGATCAGCTAAAATTTTGGAATACAAATATTTTGAATTTTTTTACAACAGTGAAAATCTTTGCTAATCTTTGAAAATCTTATGCATTACCCCCAAATACGGACACTGTGCAAACCAATACAAAAACCAAAGGAATTAAAGCCATGGCGTGTGTTGATTGTATGAGTTGGAATGCATCTATCTAGAGAATAATTGTTAAACCACTTTACAAATTTACAATGTCGAGAGAGTGAGAGGGATGGTCTAGGTTATCATTGATGTTTGATAACAAAACAACATGACAATATTAATTTAATATATTGTAATAATTTGTTCCTGGAATAAATTCGTGGCTCAATTTAATAAAGATAAAAACTTTTATTGGTGTTTTAAAACAGTTTTATTCTATTTTCAGAAATACCAATTTTTGATAAATAATTAACTATATCTTTTTCAAAGGATTTTGTACCACATATACAAAATAGAGTAGTGTTCAAATTACATTTACTAATTCCAATTTGCTCTTTTAATTCTTCTATATTAATTCTATGCTGTATTATTTGCATTCCATAATATGGTAATTGCATCTTATTGTTATCACAGATATTTTCACTTTTCGAAATAAAATGAACGGCTTGAAAATTCCAAAATGCTGACCAACGTTTAAAGCTAGATATCAAGGGAATATCATCCAAACGAGAAGAAAATAAAACCCTGATTCTGGTTTCATCTTTTTCATTTTCCAAGCATGTCTGAATTATTCTATACATAGGAGCTAAACCAGTTCCACAAGAAATTAAAAACAAGTGTGAAAAAACATTTGGTTTGTAATCAAAGGTTGTTCCAAAAGGTCCTCTTATATGCAACTTGTCTCCAGACTTTTTCTTATCAAGAGCGGAAGTGATTTGAGTTTGAGTTATATCTTGGGTTGGCCGTTGTGGGTATATTTTGATCAATATTTCGAAAATACAATTTTCATCATCCACGCGAAGAATTGTATACTGCCTTGAAATATTTTGTTCTCTTATAAGAACGTGTTGGCCCAATTCCACAGGAAATGTCCCATTTGCTTTGTTCCATTGAAAACGAAATATTTTCATTGACTTTGATTCTTGGAAGATTTCTAGAATTTCTAACTCTATGTATTTTTCTTGCGATATAAAATTTTCAATTTCCAAAGTGCTATGATTCAACTCGCTGTATCCACTCTTCTTTATCTTATCACATTCAATTTTCCACTTTGATAATTGTTTCTCATAAATTTCAAATACACATGGTGTGCATCCCGATCCACAGCACTCAGAATCCGATGGTTTTGTGGGTTCGGGGGGAAGCATCTCGTCAATTTTAGGCTCACCGCCCATTCCCGATTATTTCTAAAACAGAATATATTTTTTTTATTTTGAAATCAATTTGCATCTAAAGTTTTTTTTGTTTTAAAGTTTCTTTAAGTTCATGATATGCAAAATAAAATGCTTTTGACCAACTATTTTTTTAAGGAATGTGTAATTTAATTTATTCATAATAACTTAATAATAATATCACAGAGTTATTAACATCAAAATCGAGTGATTTTAATTGGAAAATTTTCTGATTTAAAAAAATCGTTTGCGAGAATTACGACCACATTCACTTCAAATTCTATAAAAATAAGATATCAAAATTAGCAACATAAAATAAAATATCCTTATATAAAATTTTTTGTTACCTATTTTAAAGTTACTTGTACAAACAGTAGGACAAGAAAACAGTCTTGGGAAAATCATGAAAATTGGAATTGGCAATCCTCTGCAAACGTCCCCTTCGCCAATTTGTATCGTCTGAATTTCTGATGCTGTATGGGATTATTTTCAAAAATTATTTAAATTATTGTATTAATATAACAAGTACCATCTTTTGCATATCCTTCGTCACATCCACAAGTTTCTGAAAATATAAATAAACAAATGAAACTAATAAGCTAAAGTTGTTTTTTTTTAGCTAGAATTACCTATTCTGACTAGTTGGACCTCAATAGATTTTACAGGAAACTCTGAGCGTTCGACGATTATTTCCCCTGTGAATGGTTTTGTCATTGGACAAATTGTTGAATCAATGTGTCCATGAGCTTTGAAAATTCCCAATTTACTTCCGGCTTCGCTAACCATTTCAAAGTCAACTTTTTTCATTTCTGCAGGATTCCAAAGTTCACTGTCGACCGCTGAAGGGTTGACTGGATTAGGACCATATTCCACAATGAATTCCACAGTTTTGGACATACTGGTGCCAATTAAAAATGAACGCTTAACCTCAACCTTCAAGCTGTATTGAACGTTTATAAATACGCCTACGGAACATGAAATCAAAATTTACAAATTATATTACACTGCAATCTATATGCATACCATGGTAAGTCTCGTATAATATCCGATTATTTCGGCCTCTGAGAGGAAATTCGAAGGGTATCTCGCTAACCCCTGAAGTCAACTTGCCAGATTTTCCAAGTTCTATTTGATAGGACAAAAGCTGAATTGGCTGTAATTCCAAAACAAATGTTTATAATGATGCATCATATTTATTTTATTAAATACCTTTGCAGACTGATAAAACGATTCGAAAATTCCAAAGTTTTTTGATGATAGCTGTTGAATTTTATAAAGACGCTATATCAAGTTTGTGATTTGTGATGCATTTTAAAGATTGATGATAGTTTTCAGCATTATGCATGTTCACATGAAAATGATCTAATAGTTGTAATTAATAGTTGATCAATTAGTACCTGAAGATTGACTTGACCATCCATGCTTAGGACAATGCCATCATGACGTAAATCAGTCTTGGAAGAAATGACAACTGTTCCCCGGATAATGTCCTTTAAACAATGTCAAAACATAAATTTCCGATCTATCATTCTTGTTTTCAGAAAGCGCTTACATTTTCGCTGTAGACTTTGCTGTAGCGATTTAAACGGACGTCAACAACCACGACCATCTTCAACAATTATTATAATATTAATTATTCATCCTTGTCAACAAATTTCAAAGTCACCAGTTCTTTAGCCTCCCCAAAAAACCTTTTTTTATTCATTCAATAGCAGCCACGTGAATGCGTAAAACGCTTGATGACATTCATATATTTCAAATCTTCCCGCAACGCGCACAAATCTATCAGCGTACCTCATAACCTTTCATCAACTCACCTTTAACATTTAGCGTTGATGATGAATGATCCAGGAAAATCAGTTTGGGTATATAGTTATAGGGTATAGTCCCTATAGACTAGACTAGCACATGCCACCTAATAACATTTGGCTTCGTTGGTGATTTCATTGTTAAAAAATATTTTCACACATTTGTTTTCAAAACACTAACCAACAAGGTCAAGGGTTAATTGTCACCACCACCAGCTGACCACTCACGCTGAATACCAACTAATTTTATAATTGACGGGTAAGCAAGTTATTTTTGTAAGACGTAAATAATAATATTATTATTCCACAACACACAAAGCAAAGGATTTAATCGATTTCGTGGAAATTAAATTGAATTATATCAATTTTGTATTCCAGAGCGACTTTTGGAACTTGACTTGTGACCTCCGGGCATCTTTTTTTTGCTAGCGACAGCCCAGTTACTTTATCCGGCCTCAAAACGGACTCCATACAGTTCAACATGATGAGTGACGACGAGAGAGATCTTGAAATGGATAGTGAGGTATAATTATTATATAATCTGAGTCGAATGAATTTGAAACATTTGAATTTATGGCTAATGTGTTGTTGGATTTATTCATTAGGATGACGATTTTGGTCTGGGTGACGATGACCAATTGATGGGACTATCAGACAAAAGTAATGGAACGAATGCTAACGGTAAACCGATGACACAAGCGGAAAAGCGAGCACATCATAATATGCTAGAAAGAAAGCGCCGTGATCACATAAAAGACTCATTCGTCAGTCTTCGAGATGCAGTACCTTCACTTCAGGGCGAAAAGGTATTACAGATACCTCACCCTCTTTAATTTTATCTAGCTTATCCATTTGCGTTTGAATCCGTTATTTCATGTATTTCTGTTGTTTTTTTCTATTCCCAATAATACTGACCAAACAGTCTAGTCGCGCTCAAATACTGAAGAAAGCTGCGGAATATATTCAATTTATGAGGAGGAAAAATTCCGCACATCAACACGACATTGAAGATCTGAAAAGGCAAAATAACGTCCTAGAAAATCAAAGTAAGCATATTACGAAATTATATTGTTTTATTGTTTTAACGGGTTTTGGTTTTTGTCAGTTCGATCCCTTGAAAGAGCTCGTATAAATGGAGGCCCACCTCGTCCTTCTTCCACTCCATCAGACTCTAAAATGTCATTAAAAAGTAGTAAAATTCGAATTTCCGAGAGTGACAATTCTGATGGAGAATTTAGACACACAAGTTCACCTGAAAGTGCAGCTTCTTCCAATTCTACGACCATGCCAAACGGAACAAAAAAATTAAAAGTTAACAAATAGCCTCGTTCTGAAGAGTATACTTATTATATTAGCTGTTTTGGGAAAAGTTATATGTGTGAAAGTCAGGTGAATTTATTTGATAACTGCGTATCCGTTCCATTATTACCTTAAATTGTAAAGTAACGAAACATGTTTTATACTATGTACAATAGAAAAAGAGATACTATTATTATTAACTTTACTGCCTGTTTATCTGTAGTTTAGATTAGAATCCAAATTTTAACTATCTATAATTACATTTGAATGAATCATTTTGTTTTCTTATTATTGTTGTGGATGTTCAGTTAAATCTTTGTTAGAAATACACATATGGACCTTGTTTACTTAATTTTATGCGTAAATAAACGCGAACACTTAATTCAATTTGCGTGAATTTTTTTTATTACTTCTTGTTTTCTTCGAAATTGTAAATACTGTATAAATTCGACCAGTGAATTTACGTCGTTGAAATCATACAAATATTTTTAAGAAAACCAAAGCTTTCTCAAGAGAAATAAAACTGCAAGAAAGGTAAAATACCTACAATATAATTTAACATGAAAATATTTAAAGTAAAACATTTTAGAATGTTAAAAAATATTAGAGAAACAATGGAACAATTTTCAGAATAACAAAAACAGTTTCGTTTTTAAAATTTTAGTAGACTCAACTTATTGTAATTTTCTGCTTTTGCTCATCAATAATATTGTCTTGCATCTTTTCCTTTTCCCCAAATTGGGCCTACAATATATAAAAAAACACAATTAAAAATGTTGAACATATATTTATTAATTTGTTACCATTGTCGTCCTCTGTATCCTGTTTTATGGTTCCCCGTCCCCGACCGGCTCCAGGCTTTAGACCCGTCATCATCATTGGAGGATCACCAGAAATAGATCCCAGGGAAGGAAAGTCGGCTGCCCCAAATTTTGGTTCAATTACTGGGCGTTTATTTCCCCATGGAGTAAACTCAGCTGTGGGTTTGGGGACATAATCATCCTCAGGCTCTGGTGGCAATCTTCGATAAGTTGATGTAGGTGGTGGGGGAGATGGCTAAAATAGGAAAATTAAAGATCAGGACATTACACAATCAAATGCACATAGCACAACAGACAAAGATAGATAAGCTAACAAGACAGGCAATAAAACATGAAATAAAGCAAAAATATGCATAAATTGCATGCAGATAATTAATTACACTATCGTCACGAAGATCTCTAGATCCTCGATCTGAAGTGAACGAATCTCTTTTCGAAGGAGGACCTCTGCGATCGTTCGACCAGTCTCCACCATCGCCATGCGGTCGTTTATTGTAACGCCCAGAAGACGAATCACTTACAACATCATCGTCTTCAATTCTGTCACTATCACGCGTGTCACGTCGTGAACTTCTATATGACGATGTGCTACTGTGTTGGGATTTAGGAGAGAACGAAGAAGACGCACCTGGATCGGCCGAGATCTGTATAGTTAACATTGATTTCAGAATATGATTTGTCATGTTAATTACAAGTGAATAAATTACAATATGATCAGTGCTGGGCCCGGATTTTGTCATTTTTGCAGTTGCAGCTGCGTTTGCTCTAGCTTTAGCAATTTGAGCTTCTTTTAACTTTTGCATATCGTGTCGGTTTGCCTTTTCTAAACCAAATGCTGGAAGAAATTCTTCATAAAGCAGATACATTCTTCGCAGCACAACATTTCGGCAACATGTGAACATTTTTAAAGAAGCTTTTTCCTGAATACAAAGAATTAACAATAAATAAATGATTTACAAAAAAATTGTAAATGTAACACGTTATGTTGTAATAGCACAAAAACATACCTCTCTATGAAACATGCATGTAATTTCATCTTTGTAATCGTAGCAGCCTTTGTTAACAATGCTGGCTGAAAATAATGATAACAGGGAAATTAAAAACCAAATTATAAATATTTCTTGGAATAGTAATTATCATTAACAATTATTCTGTTAATTTTAGCTGTTTTTTTAGTTAGCATACCTGCAGATAATTCCAGCTTATGTGAGACCAAAACATTTGTGTATGAAGGATCCAAGCGATTAGCATATTCAGCCAATCTCAAGATAAGCTTGGGCAACTTGTAAAATTTTAGCGTGTCCACAAAAATTTGGTGATCTTTTCGCCGCTCATCTGAGGAGATAAATAAAAACAAGTAAAATTATTTAATTGCTCAATTTAATATAACTAACGAAAGATAAAAGGTTCTTGTACTATTATAAAAAAGGGAAAAGGGGGGTTTAAAACACAAAAAGTCAATTTGCATATAAAATATAGAAATTACTGAATAAAAAGATACTTGTCGAGTACAAAACACATGTGGGTTCCATGAAATAAAAGAACCTTTTTCCAATTTAAACTCAAGAGAAAGCAGAAAAATAGATTAGAGTGAGGTAATAAAAAGAACGAACCATCGACATGGTTTACGATCCACTTTAAACAACCACGCGCCTGTTCCGTTTCCTGATCCAATGCGAAAACAACAGGACCTCGTCGGTATCCTTGTTTGGTCCACTGCGATAAAGAAATGCGCAGTGTTTTTAAAAATAAAATTTCAATTCGACAAGCATCGTAATTTTCAAAACATACATAGAGATTATATAAATAATTTTATGTTAACTTACATGACGGATAAACCCTTGAATATGTTTCATGATTTTGTTATAATCCCGATAATCTTTCATTGCAGGAGTTCCTTAATTAAAGTAAAAAATGCATTAAAATTATTACAATTAAAATTATTTATTTATTATTTGAAAAATTAGCAGAAACAAATACCAGGTTCAGGAAGCCCAGTTTCTTCCGAACATTCTTTTGCAGCGCTGGCATACCCAACGGGAGTCTTTTCTATGTTTTGTATACAAAAAAAATGAAAAATAGCTCAATAAGTAATGATTAGATAATAAAATATTACGCGTATCAATAAGTGTCCAGTAAATTGATTGAAGTCCATCTCTCAACGTAAAGGCTACCATCCCCACCTCAATTGGCCAATATATTCGCTGATTTCTTTCAATAATTTGTTCCACACAATGAATTGTTTTTATCAGAATAAAAACTCTGTCAAGAGCCCCATTTTCATATCCAAGCTCAGTAATATAAGTTTCTTGTTCTTCAATCATCTGCTTGTCTTCTTGAATTCGTCGCTGTACTTGAGCATAGCTAAGAAAATGTCATAATAAATTGAATTTAAGTAGCGCAGGTAGAAATTAACGTAATTTAAAAATACCTTTCGCCGGTACTGGTAAATTTGTTGTTCATATCAAGCTTTCCTTCTTCTTTTGCAACTCTCGCTAGTTCTTCAAAAGGCATCTTTTCTTCTGCAGTCATGGACTAAAAATAATAATTTGCCAATTATTAGGAGTTTGTGGTTTAATTATTTTTTAATTGACATACAGCCCATTCTGCGCCGACTGCGTGAGCCACGTCTTTCATCCCTCCTGGGAATCGATGTCTATAAAATGGCGACATGTTTATACAATTGAATTATATTTGGATTATTTATAAGCAAAATTACCCTTCTCGTTCCAGTTCCTCTCTCCTTTTAATCATGTAGAAGTAATAGGAATTTCGAGGCTGCTTTTTCTGTTTGGGTGGCATTTTGAACTATCTTGAAATTAGGTCACAGGTCAAGGCTGCCTTTGTCACAAGTCACGACTAATTACGCACTTCTAGAATGTACAAAAAACAAAACTAAATGAGAATTTCATATTGAAATTAATTGGATTGAAATCTAGAGCTTACCTTTATCCTCAAAAAGTGATGATAATTGCTGGAAATTAAATCAAGTCATTTAACAAGAAGAGAAATTATTCTTTCAATTCTTTGTGAGTGTATCGATTGCTGAAGCGGCTTTTGAGTTCTCGAATCCATTGGCGGAGAAATCTTCCAAGAAAAGGAGCACATGCCAATTCAAAATCCAATCAAGTTTAAAAAAAAAAGAAGTTATAATTAATTGTTACAATTATCCATGTCACTTTTTCCAGCGTACGCCACTCCAGGCTCCAGTAAAGCTTCATCCTCAAAAGGTATCCAATTTTTAATTGTCTTTCTTAAATATTGAATATAATTTTGTTAAAAGCAGATGGGAATTCTGGTGACCGGGATTTGTATATAATTGAGCGTGAGGGTGGGGGCAGTTCAGCAAATCCAATACTGATTGACGACAATGAAGAAGAAGGGGAAATAAAAACACCAGACGACTCTCCCAAAATACAGTCAAAGGACAAAGACAAGAAGCGACACAAGAAGAATAAAAGGAAAAGAAGTCGCAGTAAAAGTCGTAGTCCAAGTCCAAGAAATAAACGCAAAAAGAAGAAAAGAAGCAAGAGTCCGAGCCCTAGACGAGATCGCTATGAAGATCGTGGTAATTATCATCGTCAAGATTATACTAATGATAGACGACAAGGGCAGAGAGGAGATGGTTATCAATATCAACAGCGTGACCGATATGACGAGGGAAGAAGAGGGGAGCGTTTTGATGGTGGAAGGAATTATCAAGAAAGAGACAAAAATTACCAGAGCCGAGATAAAGCCAGAGATAAATATTATGAAGATCAGAGGTTTTTTAATCGTTAAATTATTAATACGCTGTTTAAATTTTTACGTAAAAACTTGTCTTATAGATTAAATGTGGCTCAACGTTTCCCAAAGAAAGTTTTTCTGGAAGAAGTGAATCTCCAACCTGAATTTGCTTTTCGAATTGACACTGAAGCAAACCACCGTCAACTAAAATTTTACACAATGAGTAACACTCAGAAATCCATTTACCAAAATACGGCAGCAAAAGTTGTTGGAGCATCGGATAAGGAACTTGTTCATATTTACTCAAAGTTTTCAAAATTTAGATGCATTTATCCCCAAGAGGTTGATGAAGAACAGTTGGCAAATTCCAATCCTATTTCAAGTAGTAGACCAGTGCCAAAGGATAAAACGCGAACTTTTATCGGATTTTCAGATCCAGAAAAGAAAAGGTCAAAGAAAAAGAGAAATAATAAAGATGGTGAAGATGATGAAGGAAGAATCAACATGTATCACAATCCAAATGCAATGATGCGAAAAGAACCCGAGCTAAAAGAACAGGTTGAAAGCTTCAACAAAAAAGTTAGGGAAAATCCTCGAAATGTTACTCTGTGGAAAGAATTTATCGAGTTTCAAGACAAATATTATACAGAGACTGAGCAAGCATCTTCAGAAGACGGAGAAAGTAAAAGGAAAAGAAGGAATCAGAAGACATTGTTGGAGAAGAAAGTTTCAATTACTGAAAAAGCATTGGGTCCGTTCAAATAATACACATATTAATAATTTTTGTAAATTAAATTGTAACAATTTGGTTGTAAACTTTAATAGAATCAAATCCTAAGAATCAGGAATTACACTTGATGCGCCTCACTTTTCTTGAGATGCTTCATCAACCAGATTTTGTGCTAAGTGAATGGAAAAAAATGGTCACTGGAAATCAGCAAGTGACAGCTTTTTGGATGGAGTATTTTCGTTTTGCATCTTCCCAACTTCAACTTTACACTACAACTCGTGTAACTCAAATCATTCAAAAAAGTTTCTCGCAATTTAGAAACATGTTAAGTCCAAAGTATCCAGATTTCCAGAGACCACAAAAATTTTTGTTTGTGATTAATGATGTCCTATTTGCCCTAAGCTTGGTTTTGAAGAATGCAGGATATGCTGAAAAGGCAATAGCACTACATCAAGGACAATTGGAAGCTGATTTCTATTTACCAACAGATCAGATAAAATCAGACAGCTTATTGGAGTGGACGAAAAACAAGAAACTGTTTGAATTCTTTTGGGACATTGGAACTCTAAAATTTGGAGAAAGTGAAAATGTGCCTGGCTGGTCAAACTGTATAAATGACGTGGAGAAATATTCTTCCCAAACATGTATTATTGGAGTTGGTGATTCAAAAGCCTCGGCGTTTGAAGATGCGTTTTTTGAAACAATGAATGCAAATAACTACAACATTGGTATTGGATTTTAAATTTAATAAAAAAAAATATTTTTGTTAAATAAATGATAATTTTCTAACGATTCTAGACAAGTCAAGACATTGGCTATTAGTTGAATCATGCCGGAGCAAATTACAGTGGCTTTGTTGGAGGCCTAAATGTTCAGATGTTGAAGAGATTGACGACTCTAATAGAGTTGTACTAGGTCAAGATATATCTCCATGTATTGTGCCAATTCCAAATCTTCCGTATATATCAGAATTTGATAGACAGGCAGCACACTTTCGTCATTTAGTCAATTTTGTCCTCACAATTCAAGAAGATTTTATACCTCAAACTGAAACTTTGTCAAGTGTCTTGAGTCCTTTTACATCATTATCATTGACTGAATCTAAGAGTATTGTTTCGGAATTATTTTACTGGAAAAAGCTGTTGAATTTATATGTGCCTGATGAAAAAGAAATCGAAATAAAAAAAGATACAACAAGTTCAGCAGAACAAAAATCCATAATAAAAACTCCTGAAGGGTTTATAGTGGAAAATTGGACTTCGCCAATCCCTTCAGCCTTTAAGTATGTTTGATAAATAACAAAATAAGTATAAAAAAAGAAGTTTAACTGTTTGTTTTTTTTTAAATAGGTGCGATATTGGACGAAAGCCTACCTCACTCGATCTTGGAAATTATTATCAAGACAATGAAAAATTAGAAAAGGTGATTACCGAACGAAAAGAACTATTGGAAGCAAATGAATCCAACTATAAGTCTATGCTGTACAATGTGGTTGACAAAGGCATCGACGCCCTTAGTTCTCCTTTCTCTTCTCTGCTGTTTGAAATGTACCTTCGTTTCGAACAAAAGAATACTGTTGGTTCAAAGGAAAGCCGAAAAGTGAGAATTAAAAATGCCAAAAAGTTGATGCAGAAAGATTCATTAAGAAATTCAATGGGATGCTACCTTGAAATGGGAATGTTAGAATACTTTGAAGAAAACAAAAGTAATTGCATTAATCTGCTAGTGAAAACATTGAATCTAGGATGTTCAACTCTTTTAGAAAATGATGAGCAAACAACTGGTTACATTGACATTGAAAAGAACTGGGAGACAGTGACAGAGCTTGTGAAAATATATACAAGACTAGCAGAATTTCATTTAACAGAAAAGCCTCAAATAGCTTACCACATTTTGTGCCTTTTGGGTTGTGGATTTAAAACGGTGAATTTAGAAGTTGACGAAGAGACTTTAAATGCTAATCGTTCCAATGCAGTGCTGCTAAAAGCGTTGAGGCATTTTGAAAAGGTTTTTACTCTCTTGGTGCCAGGAGTTGAGGATGATATCGAATTGTCTGAAAAAGAGGAAAAAACAGTGTTCAAATTTTCCAAAGATATCCTGGAACGGTGGGATGGTGGAAAATGTGTCAATTTTATTGTGCAAAAGTCAAATATAATTGTCGAGTGGACAAAGGCATTTGCTTTATTTCAATTTCTCTCCAAAGACTTTACTGCGGCGAGTCAAGTTTATGAAAAGGTTTTGGAAAGAATAGAAACTCCACAGCCTCTAAGTCACAGTGGAAATTATGAAGACGATGTAGTAATGTGAGTTTTATAATGCTTTACTTTAATGAGTATTATTTTTTTTAAATATTTTTTTTTGAATACTTACAGACGACATTTTATCCGTGAGCAGTTGTATATTTCATGGTGCAATCTTGGAGCTCATGTTTTAACCAAGAATCCAATGACAAACTCAAAGTTTCGAAACATATTAGGCCAAGCTCTTGAGCATTTTCCGTCAAGTCCCCCATTACTTCTTTTGTTTACAGAAGTTGAGGTAAGAAATTACTAACTAATCATACATTGATTCTACATTCGTGTTTATTTTTAATTTTCATAGGATCAAATGAGTATTGCAGGAAAATTATGGAGATTGATGGCAAGAGTAGTAAAACAAGACGGAGCGTGTAATCATTGGACGCCACTGCTGATGGGAATTGGACTTGCCAAAAAAATTGAGGATTTGGAACGAGACGAAGAAATCGGGTTAACTCGCTTTGGTCTTGGTAAGATGTATAAAATTGCTAACTAACTGGGTCGTAAATTGTTTATTGCGGCATAAAATAATAAAACACGAATAATTGCATATTTTAGGGGGTCCTGCAGTTCCACCGGATACAATTTTTTACAAATTGGATTCTCTATTGACTGCTGCACAAGAAAATAGGTTATCAAGAAATTGTCCACTTGTTTGGCGAGTTCATTTAAAATTGCTAGCATTAAGAACTTTGCAAGGAAAAGACGTCCAAAGGGCCAAATCAACATTCTACGAAGCCGTGAGACATTGTCCATCATCTAAAGCCTTATATCTTGATGGGATATCATATTTTCCTGATATGCTAAAAGAAATAATAGACCTTATGGGAGAAAAACAGCTGTATACTAGACTTCCGGTTGAAGAGTTGGACGTTCTTTTGGAAATTAAGGATGTCTCGCGTGGTAAAAGAAAAAAAGAAGACTCATTTATTGAAGTATCGTCTGACGACGACTAAATTCAAATAGCGTAAAATACAACTACATATAGCTTTATGAAAGTTATTAATAGTTTATTTTTTTGTATTTAATTCAACAGCAAGACGAAATTAAAAGTATGAATGAATACAAATTACATGCGAATTTCCTGAAGAGATTTTATAGTCTCTGCACATTCTCTAATGTATTTGATTTGGAGTAGTCTTGCATTCATTTCACTAAAATTTCCATCATGGCTCTCCAATTGGCCAGCAGTTCTTTTTATTTCCTTGAGGAGCACATCTTCAGCATAGCATGCAGACTCGGGATTTCTTGAAGCATTTGGGCGATAAGGAAAACCGTCACTGTATCCGCCTACATAAAACAAATCACATTAAGTTATTATTCATCATTGGCGTTTAATTAAAAAACATACGTTCAGCAAGTTTGTGTCCAACGTCCATGTTTGTAGATACATTTGGCTCCTGTTTGATCCCAGTTTGACCACAAGATACGCAGATGACAACTCCTTTCTTGTCTTGCATAAGTACATTCTGAAATTAAAACGTTGACCCATACATCAAATTCAATCAGCATTAAAAAAAATGTATTGATAATCATTTAAAAATACATTGCAACTTGGACATGAGTCTGCCAGCATTTTGTATCCCTGCAGCAACATTGAGCCGAGTTTGGCTGAAACTTCGTCTCGACTCTGTGACATTTTCCGTTCTGATTATACACCAACTGATGACTAAAGTCTGAAACCCCCCAAAAAACTTGTTAAATAAGACCAATAAATTTTTTATGCGTAAGCAATCCAACATTGAAGTGGGTCAACGCATAATAGCATGTTTATGTTGCCAGCATTTGTTTGCATGCAAATTTGAGCGTTCCAATTTGTTATTTTTGTATTCGACTGCGGTCGACTGTCGAGTTGTGCCCTTAGGCATGTTGAACAACTCTTCATAAAAGAATACAAAATACAATTCAGATCTTTTTACATCCATCATTTAAATATAACAAAGTTATTTTATAAATAAATTAATATAAAACATTTCAGGAAAACCAATGAAGATAATAAACTAAAGTTCAATTCTACGGTCTAGACCATATAAATGCTTCATAGCCAGCCATGCAAAAAGGGCAAGTCGGAGATGGTAATATGATGATTCGAATCTTTTTAACTGAACGTCCATCATCACTCGAATGAATCTTTGAATGCGAAGAAGGAGGAAGATAAATTAAGTAGGGCTTAACAATTGGGGACTATCTGATGTCTGTTTTGGCATCCACCCTATAATAATGGTTGTTAGTGGTATGAAAACGATATAAAGATGCGAATGCCTTTAATTCTTTCGCAACTTTCACTTGAAGTTCGGTTGCGGTTGAACTACCTGCAGCTTAATTTGTTCAAACTTTGCATCAGAGTACAACACTTGTCGTTTTGTCGAGTCGAATCATTAGATTACTGACTACTGAATTTAAGTTCAATGTCATTTGTGTTTGTATTCAGATGAATTTTAATTTTAATTTCAACTAAACTAATACAAAGTTCACGGTCAGCCAAGCGGGCTTAAGATTAAGATTTTCTCATGATGTGTCGTCCAATAAAAATTGGCAACATTCTTTACGGACACGAAAAATGTAAGTACAATATATATACATGATAAAACAAATAATAATAGTCTGATAAATACAAGTAAATAATAATTATTAACTTGTAACCCACTATTTTATGGACGGATGAACTGATTCGTGTGTTTATTTATACAGTATCTTCTAAAGATGCAATTGCATGCAATAAATGCAATTAGTATGGTTAGCTGAACCAAAAAGCTTGAGAAATTAAAAAAATGATTTCTCTTATGGTTATCAACTTTGGCTCATTTTATGTATCATCTTAAATTGCAGGTTGAAATTATAATGTTTCTTCCATCACCGACAAAGCAGCCGTCACTCTTTTTCTCAATCTCAATCAGTTTGCTGCATAAACTTTACAACTGCAAACTCAATCTGAAATTTTTGCTCAAGTTGAAAGTGCAATAGTGAGTAATCCAAAAAGGTCATGTTTCAGTGCCATAAATTGGGGTTTTCTTTGCTGGTCTTACTTTTAAATGGGGTATCATGGAATCTCAAAACTGCTTCCGCAGCAAACATTTTGATAATTCATCCCTTATACTCTGGATCTCATGTCTTAACTTTGAGGTCAGTTGCAGAATATTTGACCCAACAAGGTCATCAACTACATATTGTAAGATGGAAGGATATGCACTTCTTTCCCGAAGTGCAAAATGAAAACATAACCGAAACAATGCTAGGAATGGACAACAGCAATGGAACATGGGAATTTTTGACAAAGGATAAACAAGCTGCTTTCAAAGTAATACATACAGACAAATCAACTGTAAAATTCATGGACTATTTTTTTTGTAGATGCCATATGGAATCCTTTGGAATTCTGGACTTTCGTACAAGTCAGTCATTGAAGTAGCGGCCGAAGCTTTTCCCTTGATGAGGGCTCAATGTGACACTCTTCTTGGAAACATAAAACTAATAAAATCCTTAAAGGAAATGAACTTCCAGTTGGCTATCGTGGATGTTTTGTATAACGAATGTGGACTTTCACTTTTACATCATCTCAATATCCCAACCGTTGGGTATTGGGCTTTCCCCTTTTCCTCAGGGGAAGCAGATTATACAACAGCATTTCTGCCACCCTCTCATGTTCCCGCATTCATGTCCAGAATGACTGATCGAATGACCTTCAAAGAAAGAGTCTCCAATGTCATGATGAAGTTGGGAAGCCATTTGATTATGCAAACTCATTGCTATTTGGTGAGCCAAGCGGTGAAGAAACATCTTCCTGGAAGTCCAAATCCTTGCAATCTTTTAGGAGAGATGAATGGCATGTTGATTAATACAGGTAGACACAATTGCTTAGCTGAGGTGTTCTTTTTATTAAAGATATGTATGATTTTTCTTTGTAGACTACGTCATGGACTACCCTCGGCTTTTACCACCGACCTTTGTACGCAATTATATAAATATTTTTACTACTTGTTATTGCTTCCAGCAAATAAATTCTCAAGCAGTTTTATATTTGGTTATATTATTTTCAGATAAATGTCGGAGGGATGCAAATTAGAAAGAAGCCTAAAAAGCTGCCAGATGAAATTGAGCAGTGGATGCAAAGTTCAGGGGAACATGGCGTCGTGCTTTTTACCATGGGCTTCATCTTTAACCCTCAAGTGGTGCCCAAGAAACTTGTAAATTCATTTATGCAAGCCTTTAGTCAACTCCCTCAAAAATTTCTGGTCAAATTTGAAGGCCCTATTGACTTTGTGCCTGAAAATGTCAAAGTTCTAGAGTTTTTGCCTCAGCAAGAAGTATTGGCTCATAACAAGACCCGACTTTTCCTAACACATTGCGGTCTTCATGGGGTAATGGAAGGGGTCTATTATGGGGTCCCCATGGTGGGGATGCCAATCTTCATTGACCAAGGGGACGCCCTCATTAAAATGGAGGAACGTGGAATTGCCTTAGGCCTCGATAAAGACACAGCAACTGCGGATGAAATCTATGAAAAATTGCACAGAGTTCTTTATGAGCCTCAATTTAAGGAAAATGTACAAAGGCTGTCCCTCTTGATGAGGGACGTGAAGGAGCCTCCGTTGGAGAGAGCCGTTGACCTCATCCACTATTTGATAAGACACAAAGGAGCTCCACATCTCAAGTTGGGCTCAAGACATTTATCGTTCGCTCAATATTTTTCTCTAGATGTAATTACTTTTTTAATGGTTCTTTTCCTCTTAATAGTCTACATTCAGTGCAAGTTTGCAAGTTTAGTTGTAGGCAATTTAATTGCGCTGTGGAAAGTTTGCTATTTCCCTGATGGAAATAATAATAGCAAGGCTTGTAATTTTAATTTGAGCTCAGAAGACAATAAGAAATCTCATGTTGGCATAAATAATGATAATGATAAGGAAAATGGGAATTTTTCCAAGTTGTCCAAAGGCTTATTAGAAAATGAGATTGTAAAATTTGTTGGATACAGTGATGATGTGAAAAAGAGGGTGTAAATTATGTAAATTAAATTATAATTAAATCTATAAATAAATCAAAGTTCAGTAATACTGAAATCATTTTTTTCGCATTCTTGAACTTGATGGATGATTGATGAAAATGACGCTAGAATATTTCACCGAAACGATTTCGCAATATTCCATGCCCCATATTTCTTATCCTTTTAAAGACCTCAAGAAAAATTAAAATTTCAAAAGACGGATATGATGAATTATTCAAACATCCCGAATCGTTTGGTTTTTTTAAATTCTTAATTTGCGAATGAGCGAAATTTCTAGCGAAGCCAAGCTTTGCATGAGCGCACTTTGGACTCGATCAACTCGATTCCCACAAACTGCCAAGTTTTACATTTTATGCCGTGTTTGAGGATTGAGCGAAAATCAGCTGAGGATTGAGGAAGATAATTTCAAATATTAGTTTAAAATAACTGCAGTAAAGGTAAGCAATTTAAAGACAAAATTTCGTTTTTTCTGTTTTTCGTTTTCTCGAAAAAGCGTTATTAAACGTGGTTTAAATAAGCGTACGTGCAAATTGAAGGAAACCATGCAATAATTCGTTTGCTTACCTTTTTGATGAATAGACAAATCAATGTATTCTCGTTTTATAATATTTGTAAAGATATATTTTGATTAACACAAATTGAAGAATAATATTCTTGTGACAATTTTGTAAAAAATCTAATGACGAGACTATAGTGACTATACTGCAACTGTGGGGAAAGTAGAGACATTTGACTGACAAATAAAATGGTCATTGTTTGTTGTTTGACGTCGTATATGATGAGTTCATTACGGGTATGGAGATAAGCATTTGAAAAAGTATCCATCGCTACTTTGGGCCGTGTCATAATCCGATCTGCTTTCACTTTGCAGGACACTGCCACCATTGACCATAATCACTTTTTGTATTGTATGGATAAGGGACCATTATGAGCGATGTAGTCGGAGGGAGTGGACGAAGAGGTTTATCTGTGTTCCTGGGCGCAGGCCTCATTGGCATTGGCTTTGGCTCTATCCTCGGAGGAGGGACAGTTTATTACTTCTTCGTCAGAAAAAAACTCCAAGAGCTCTTCCACTTTCAAAGGTCACTTGGTCATGAACTGGACAGCCTTAAATCAGAGGTCACTCTACTTAAACAAAATGCCTCCGACTCGACAATCGTTCTAAAGAAGCCATCCGATCCTCTTTATGCAGACTCTCAAAATCAGCAAACTCGCGAGAGAAAGTTAAAAAGTTCCATTCGAGAGTCAGGTCAAAATAGTCGAAGAACCGTAAAGTTCGCTGGGGGCTATGAAACTGCAGATGAAGAAGAATATGTCACAGCCTCAGATTCAGAACTTTCGGACTCGGAAGATGACTATTTAAATGCAAGCAAAAAATATGGGGATTTAGCAAGGCGAACAACTGGATCAGAAAAGTAATTATTAAATTTTAATCCGTCAAAATTGTTGGCTCGGCTCATTCAGCCAATTCATTTTTTCATTTTGATTCGCTTAAAAGCTTAATCAATGGAGATGCTCAAGGGATTAGAAAAGACAAATCAAAAGTTACGCCTGAAGATGCCTTAGTACAATTTTTGAAGAAAGTTGATTTACTTTTTGAAGGTGATAATGCAAGTCAAAATGAAGCGTATTCCAGCCTTAAAATAAATGAGCACAAATTGTCACATTCCTTTGAATTTTGGTGGAGGTTGGCAAAAGCCACACATTTAAAAGCTACAACTGAAGGTAATGAAGGAAGAAATGACGCTAAAAAGAAATTGGCATTTGAAGGTAATCCACGAATAAGTTTAGTATCAAGTAAACCGATGTAATCTCTTATTTTCCAGCATGTGAGTATTCGGAGAAAGCTCTAAAACTTAACCCAAACTCTGCAGATGTTCACAAATGGTACGCTATTACGCTAGGATCAAAAGGAGAATTTGTTGGGACAAATGAAAAGATTTCGAATGGCTATAAATTCAAAGAACATATAGACAAAGCAATCGCTATAAGCCCGTCCGATTCTACCCTGCATTACTTGCTTGGTCGTTTTTGTTATGAGGTACAAATCATACTTTTTTGTACATTTAAGCATTAATTAAATTATTTACGATTTAAATAATAATTTGTAATCATGTAGATTTCTCAGCTTTCTTGGATTGAAAGATCCGTTGCCTCAACATTATTTTCAACCCCACCTTCTTCTTCTTATGAAGAAGCTTTGCGTCACTTTGAGTCTTCCGAGAATATTGGAAAGCCCTTCAAAGACAACAGATTATTTATTTCAAAGTGCTACATTGGACTGGGTGACTATCAAAATGCGGCTCAATGGTTAGAACTTGCTGAATCCCTTCCAGTTAACACTCCAACTGTACGTAAAATTTTCCAACAAAATTTAAAAGGAATTGTTATTCTAATAAGTAAAAATGCAAAATACTATTGATTACAGGACGTAGGAGCTCAGGAAGAAATAAATTCCTTGCAACAAAAATATAGACGATATATATAATTTGACATTAACAGCTTGAATGACTTGCATCTAGAATTAATTACTTATTCTTTCTTGCTCATTGATTAAATGACTTTCTCCTTTGTTTTTATTTGTTTGCCAAGTCTTTTATTGTAGTTGTCGGTCATTTTTTCTATATGAAATGGCTAGATGAATGAATGATTCTACAAATTGATTTTATGAAGGGTTGACCTTATTTTAAAATATAAATATTTATTGTTAGGAAATGTGATAAAACAATTTATGCACTTGACATGACATATAATAAATCTTGTTATTGAACAGAAGCGATAATGTAATACATTTGTTGCATATGCATAATAGATTTGAAGACCTGTTGAGAGAAAGCAGGGAAAGAAATATTTATAACTTGTTTAATATACAAAATATCGATTAAACATTTTAACAAGTTTTATGTGTGTGTATCTATTGCGTTCGAAAAATGTAAGTAAACTTTCTAAGCATTCGCGTCCAGCATTTTGAATGAAAAAAATCGATAGACTTTGGTACAAGATGAAATGATGCTGCATCCACGAAAGTCCTTATAAGCAGACAGAAAAACTGAGAGAGAAAGAGAAACAAGATTCCCAAAGCTAACCCTTGGCTTTCACTCCACACTTTGGTGTTAGTTTGTGTATTTGTGTGCATGTTCCCGTATTTTCATCCGATTCAGAGTTCTCGGAGAGATCATAAGAATGTAATAATCCAGGGACAAGGACGAATAAGGATCGTCTTCAACAGACTTCAGCAAATAAGTTCAGCACAAAACTTTTGGAATATTTTCAAATAAAAAAGAAACTGTGATCAAAAAGGAGAATAAGGTAGAAACATTAAGTTTTAGTTTTTGGCTTGTCAGTATTATTTTCATGATATAGACAATAAATATAAAATATCGGTTTTCTCTACGCTAGTTCTCTGGTAGTTTTACGTCAATTAATGATTCATAAGGAAATGTCTCTCTAAATTCACGTTCGTGTTCGAGTGCATAGTTTGTTTTTAGCATATTGGGATTTAATTGAGAGGTTTCGATTGAATATTTTAATCAATTGCTTGCTTAAATCTAAATTACAGTCTCTGTAATTGGGGCTCATTTATTGAGCAATTTATACTTTAGCCTCATTTTATTTTGGTTGACAAAATTGCATGCACAATTTTAACCATGTCCAGCAAATCAACATGGTCAAACATACATAGCTAAGGCTTAGTTTTTGTACTCGCCTTCAATGGCTTCATATAATAAAATACTTGCAGTTTAAAATTGATACGTATGTCCCACTCGTATGGCATGAATGATTAAAAAGGGTTTACTCCATCAAATATAGATAACAAGGGTAGTTACATAAATGGGGATTTAAAAATTAAAGGCTAGTCTCGCAAACTAAATACTTATTTTCATCCATCCATCCGTCAATTAAACATACAGATACACTATGCAAAGTTTGAGCATATTTTCTAATCCAATCGAGTCTTGTGCAAGTTTCGCAACAGTAGTGCATGGCTTATCTCAACACCCGTTTTGACATTTATTTACCAAACAAAGGATAAAGTTTTTTTTGATAAACAAATCATCCTAAAGAAACAAAAGTTATTTGTAGAATACAGTTATGTGTGAGTGTGTTAAAGTATACATAATTGAACTGTATTGAGATCACGAGGCAAGAGTTGCATTTCATGGCAAAGTCCTGCCTCAAGGGGTTTTGGGCCAGGTAGAGAAAACAAGAGTGATTGCATATAAACCAAAGGTGGTTCTTGGATAAAGAAAGGTTGAAAAAATTGGGAGAATAGTGTGACCAGACAACTCTTTATATCTAAGTATCTATCTCTCTCTCTCCATAATAATATGCATTTTATCCTCAAGTAAATAGTCCAATAATACAATACTGTAAAACAGAACATATTATAAGGTTTCACTAACATTTCAAGGCACGCTACGAAAGTTAGGAAATCTTTATTTGTCTACTTTTCTCTTTCAGACATCAATTTGGTCCATTACCGGCATACATATGTAGATATTAACCAACTCGATATTTTATATTAAAGTTTCAATTTCTCTCGTGTCTAGTCAATTTGTCTTATACTCAAAGTGCAATGTTTTATGGAAATGAAACAAAGTGTTTTTTAAACAGTTTGGTCTGAGAGTGCAACAAGTTTCAATCCATCAAATTAAGAAGGTATGGGATATGTCCGAGGAATCTCATTTGTCCTCTTGTGGTATGTAGGGTAAGTTATCAATTTGTTAATTATTTTTGATACAGAAACAATGGTTTTTTATCATATTTAAATTTTAGAATAATTTGGTCAGTGATCTACGTTTATGCCCCATTTCTACTTTTACTTTTAATCAACCGAAAATGGTATCGGAAAGCAACAGATATAATTTTGTCATGTTGGGAAATGTATCCGGCTGTGAGTAAATTTAGTTTTGCATATATATACGAAATGATTAATTATTAAATGTTTTATTAAAGTCTCTTTTGGAAATACTGATGGGATGTCGAATAGTAATTTCTGGACATGACATCAATCCTGATGAAAGTGCGATAATCATCATGAATCATAGGAATCGGTTGGATTGGTTTTTTCTTTGGGCATGTCTCTTACACTCGTCCAAACCTCCGGCACATCGTTGCAAATTTGTAAACATTTTTTTATTACTGTCTAATAGTCAAGAATTGTATTAACTATAAAACGTGTATGCAGGTTTTGAAATCTGATGTCCGATGGATTCCTGGAATAGGTTGGGGACTTCAAATGGCAGGATTTCTATTCATTCATAGAAACTGGGAAAAAGATCAAAGGCTTTTGAAAAGATCTCTCGACTATTTCAGAGATTTGAAGGAAAATTATCAAATCTTAATATTTCCTGAAGGGACGAATCTTTCACCAGCAACAAAAGAAAAGAGCAACTCGTTTGCCAAAAAAGCAGGCAACGTACCTTATGAATATGTACTTCATCCAAGAACCACAGGATTTTCATTTTTAGTCAACTACATGAAGCAAAGTATAAAGTTGTCATTTTATCTGACCTCAAGGATAAAACTTTAATTTTCAACATTATTTGCAGATTCTCAACTAGATGCTGTATATGACTTGACTGTTGGATACCCAATAACGCTACCGGATAACGAAGGAGATATTCTTCGAGGAAAAATTCCTGAGGAAGTTCATTTTCATATTCAACGGTATTTGAACAATTATAAAAGTAGATACAAAATTTAACAGTTACAACAATTATATAGGTATGGAAAGGAAGAACTTCCATCAGATGAAGGAGGTGCAAAAAAATGGTGCGAAGAACGTTGGGCTGACAAAGAAAGATCTCTAACGAATTTTTATAATGCCAAACCACAAGATCGAAAATTTGCTACAACTGTCCGCTATGATAAACCCTGGAACGCCATGTATTTAGCACTTGCAGCATGGACTGTGTTGACAGTTATTACACTCTACTGGACATGGTTTACGATTTGGGGATTTTATTATACAATATTTTCTATTTTGGGATTTGTAATTCAGTCGTATTTTACTTATGGAATACAAAACTTTGAAATTGACCTATATAGAAAGTTTGACAATCCAGTTGAAACCAAGGATGGTAACGGAAGTTGCAAAACTTGTATTGAGCAAAAGAAAAAGTCTCGTTAATAGACTTTTCAATAAGTTTCCTCCGATTTAACAATCATTCCGTTGAGTAGCTAGATTTTTGTCCTATAACAGAGTTTTTCAAAATAGATTGATTTCTCTTCTCAACCACAAGAATGCTCGAAAGCTTTTAAATGAATATTCATAGACTCAGAGGCTGCCAGGAAATGTGATACAATACAGTGATGATGACTTAGGATTTGGGATTGGTTTAAGCCAATTTTGTTTAGGAATGGAATTACTTGACCTGCTAATATAAGACAGTACTTTGCCAAAATATAAACATTACTAAATAATTTGACAAAAAACAGTATTTATGGAATCCCAATTCTCTTTCCGACGCTCGTATTAATGTGATTTACAATCTGTGTAGAATGTTCTACAACAATGTTCGTATTACTTTGTCATTATTTAATTATAAACTTGTAATCAGGGAAACAAGATGATATAATATCATGATATTACTAAAATAAAGTTGAAAATAAACTTACAAAAAAACTACAATTATTATTATAAACTAATTTTAGTCATCTAACACCGGAGGCCAGTCGAGTTCCACGTCCTTAAAAAATTAAAACAAAGAAAATTGTATTAGCTATTTCTGATAGAATGAACCAAAAAACCTTCAGAGCAGTGTTCATGTAGCCCGAGTCAGGGATTTGTATCTCTCTAAATATAATATTTTTCACTTTA
>JAQIXN010000509.1:0-36656 GCA_034698145.1 Proisotoma minuta
TTGCCTTTCTTCAAACGCCAATCAAACTCTTTCCCCTTTTCTATTATCTTATCTGATAACGGTTGAGCAATTGTCTTAATGGAATTTATCCTTTAAGTGACTTGACCCGTATCCAGAAAAATCTGGGCCATTTTCTGTCTTGTCTTTTATGAAATATTGGAATACTACATGAACATTTTAATGTCCTCTCTCTCTGTTGTTTGTACAGGAACGGCCAAATGGAGCACAAGGGGACAACATTTACTCTGATTGTTGTTGGGGTTGGCTTGGTGATGGGATTGGGGTATTTAATTTATTACTTGTGCCGAAAGAGGCGGAAGGTGAATGGAGACGAAGAAAGCTTGCAAGGGATACTCAACGACGGGAGCGGAAGGGAAGAGGGCAAAAGCCACAACGGCTTCCTCTCCGTTAAGGCCCCTCTTCTTAAAAGGTCAACCTTATGGAATATTAACACCATCTCTTTTTTCTATCATTCCGCTTCGCATAAAAATTTCTTCCATGTCCACGCAAAGCAATTGATAGCTTAAATTGCGGCTTCTTCTTCCCGATATAAATTCTTAAACTGTGGTTTCCGCATGACAAAGTCCATGCCTTTGAATAGGGATCTGTAAATGCGAATTACATGAAAGGCTAAGTAAATCCCAATGGCCATGAATATTTTATTACTTAACTGCTTCATTTCATGAGATGGGTTATAGAATGAGAAAGACATCAGCAGTCTGCCACTTCAATCTCTGGAATTTATCGACTTTTAAAAGACAAACATCATTCGATTTACATTTTATTCCTCTAAAACACACTTTCTGGGGCCGGATGTTCCTTTGCCTGCCACAAACATAAACCTGCTTTAATAATGATGAGCATACACAATGGCAGAGTCAACATGTACCTACATATCAATTTAATTACTTATAATGCCTCCTAAAATCAAGGGAGCCATTTTAAAGGAACCACAGACAAAGGGCTTAAGTGTTGTTGGCATAAACTTGAAATTATATTCATATAATAGTCGTTGAGTTGTTGGGGATAATATTTGTATTTGCTTTTCTCTTACTGTCATATTTATTCACAAGTGAATGCAAAGCTTGGTTTGAAAACACTGTCTGAGGATAAACTTAACTAAATTAAACGATGCAAATGCTTTGTAACCATCATTTAATAATCTTCCTTCACGGACCAAAAGCAGCGATGACGTTGATTTAAGTAAGAGAAAGTAAATTTTGGAGGGTAGCAAGTTTTAGTAAGTATATAATTTAACTGGGTAAACAAATCATGTAATCCATCCATATCCTTCCGTTCTTCTTGTGGATATTGTATTAATTTGAAGTCATGATTAAAAAATGTTCATGCTCCAGCAAAACTTGTGCCTTGTTTAAATCTCCTAAACTCTGTCTAAATTATCTCAAGGGATTAATTCATATTCTACAAATGTAGCGTTTTGAGAAGAGTGATGGACATAAATATAATTTAGAATTGGAGATATTTCGTAGCTTAAATGTCAGGGCCAAGAAAAAGTTTATAATGAAGAGCTATACTTACATACATGTAGTGCATTTCTATAGTACGTTTTTATGATAAAAACGCACTGATCATGACTGACATTTATGCAAAAAGTTTGAGACCACTTTTGGGTGAGTAAGCATGAATTATTCGCCTAATCAAAGTCAGCTACATAGTTTCACATTCACACATCAATTTAGGTATTTAGTTGCCTGGCAATGATTTGAAGAAAGATGAGAATTGAGGCCCGAAGTTGTCCTCCATTGAGGAGGGAATGCACGCCATCCCTGGAGAAAGTCGCGATGCGGAGAAAGTTGGTTGTGGTCTTGGATGAAGAGGAGCGGTGTTGGGGGGAAATTTTCTCCGTTGTTACTTTCACTCTGCGGATGTTGTAGTGGAAAGTATGGGACGAAATGAGGCTCCCAGAGGCCCAGTTGCAATTCCTAAACTTGTGTAGAACATTGATTTTCCGTCCAACGCTCTTTCTTCCATTTGCTTTCCAATTTTGAGAACAAGGGCTGGTTGTATATCAGGGACCGGAAACAGACTATATACTACCATTTTGCATGCTGCTAACTCCACTTTGCTTACCAGCAGAGCAAAGTTGAGAAATTCTTAAATAACTGCGTATGTTGGAGAAAGGGCCCGCTTGGATTTTTCCCTTTCATATCATATTACTGATGAATGACTTGATCAAACGGCAGCCAGTTGGCACTCTAAGTAAACCGTAATCAGACCAAGTCTAGTTTTCGCTAAAAATGTTAAAAAGGTTGGCCTAGATTTAAGTGACAGAAGGAGAGACTCGACAAGTCTCTTTGTGACAAGGTGCACATGTGAGCAAAGTGGACGGAATGGAAAAGTTGTACAATTCCCAGTGGAAATAGCTTATTCGGAGCTTGTAAGAAGTCGAAACATGTATTTTTGAACTCCAACTTATGTTTCTGGCCTACACACTTTCTTTTATTTCTCTCAAAGCTGAGACACTTTTCAGAAATTTAGTCCACTAGCATTTATGACAGCTTCTGCTATCTCTCATTTCTTCAAAACCAGACAACTTTCGTCCATTTGTAATTCAGACGGCAAAGTATAAGTTTAATATAGATATCATAAGTTGTGATATGAATTTTATAAATAAACATTTTCCCCGTCAACTCTGGCCTTATATTGCAGTTAGTAATGGGAAATGATGACAATAACATAACATTATTAGGCTATATGAGACTGGCCATTTCTCCATAGTCTCCTGTTCCAAAGAGCCTCATAAATGGTAATAATAGTTATGTCTCTACCCAAAAAATGGTGGGGGCTGATAACTATATTTCCCACGGACGGAAAATGAGCAGATGGATAAGTAAAAGGAACATTTCCTCAAGGGAAAATTGACCATCTTAGTCCAGTCCATTAGTCAGAGAAAGGAGGCAACACGTTTTTGTGTGCATTCAAGATTATGGTGCTTTTATGATTAGCAATTCCCTCCAGGTTCCCCCTTGCTGCAAATTTTCCACCAAGCCTTGTCAAAAGTTGCAACTCTACTTGTCCCTCGGCTGGTATTAGAAAAAAGCTTATTCTTGGACCACTCAGCGGAAAAGTCCCACAAAGTTATAAAAATCGCAACACAACTTTGCGGCCTTGCCAACACATACAGTCAATATTTGTTCCTATTTTTTGGGAAAGAAGAGAAAGCTGCTTTCTCCACGGAAGACTCAATATCTACACTTTTATCTTTTTCTCTCTTCCCAAAATCGAAGCAATTTGGAGCAAGTATAATAAGATATATATAGTCCCCCTCGCTCCTTTATTTTCTTAATTTTAATGAAATCAGTCAAGAGAGAAATTGGGGTACAAAGGGCGAAAGAATTAGCCAGCGCAAAGGTTGTTTATATTAAAATGGAAAAATGGGGATGGTGGAAGAATAAAAGGAGGAGGATTGTTTGATGTTGTCGATGGAAAGAGGATTTTGTGTTGTTTGTTGTGCACAAGAGAAGATTTTAGTCAAATTAGGAATTCTTGGGGATTGGGCTTACAAAGGAAGATAAAAAGTCTGCTGATCTAAAGAAATCATAAAATAAATGGGCTTTGATATATGCTCTTTCAAATCTGGATCCGTGGGGGCCTTGAGAATAAGCTAATAAAGTAAATTGAGCCTGGGAGATAAAGACACGCAATCTAATCCACCTGATCTTTCAAAAAAGTCTCCTGTGGTCTCTTTGAAGGCTCAGGAATTTCGCCTGATTACTCTTTAACCAAACACAAAACCAAGACAATCACGAAGACCAAAAGAATTCCTGGAAAGTCTTCGGAAAGCATGACATGACTCATTTACTCCTTTCCGTCCAACATAAAAAGTTGAGTCTCTGTCACTCACATACAAAACTCTACTTATACGGACGTCTCTTGTTGCACGACAAATCATGTTGTAAACGCATCTAACAAACAAGTGTAATCCTTGCTATTTAGTGACCCCGCCTGGCCTTTTCTATCTGTTGTTGAACAACTCTTTGTCTTGAAAATGTTTTTTGAAACATGAATTTATGTGCATGTGTACAAAGTTTGTATTAGTTGTCTGTCTTCTACATATCAGACAGACAGATTTGTGGTTTTTATAAAAGATTGCACATCCATTAATAATTATTGTGATTATCCTCCTTCAGGCAAAGTCCACAGTCCACCTCTTGATTGCTTCTGACACACCCACCACCATTCAATTCCCACAAGTCCACTACTTTTTTTTACTTTCTTTCACTAACTGTAATGAGCAGCATTGTTGGTGTTACACAGATCAGTGAACTGATATGGGAGAAAGTAAATTGTATCTACTTTTTGCCCCTAATAGATTTCCATCTTCAAATAAGTATAAAAAAGTCCATCATTACTCTTCAAAGGGAGAAGCGTTTAAAAGACAGCTTAGCTTAGTTTGACGGCAGCATCATTAAGTACGTAGTTGACCCACATCACACTTTTGCAAATACGAGGAGGAGAAAGCCTTTATTCTTGTCAGACGTTGCAAACATTTTTGATTGACTTGGCAAATATTTACCAAAGAGAGGACTTTTGCTTGCCAGCACAAAGTTCTATCCCTCTCTTGTCCATAACATTTGTTGTGGGCCAAATTTGCACCTTTTATCTCTGTTGGCCGGAAGGATTAGGACTTGAAGCTGTCATTGGTGGGAACAAAGCGTTGTCCATAATATATTTAATTCATTGTTGATGGAAGGGTAAACGGTGGTTAGCGGTGATTGCTGCTCACTTTTCAGCCAGATGCGGCCTGTTCCGGAAGTATGTGGCAAGAATTTGAAGATAATTCTGTGGAGCTATAACTTTCCTCTGGCTTAACTTACCGCAGCCTAACTGCTTAAGAATTCAATTCGTTATGGGAATATTCTGAGAAGAATGCCAAATGAAGCCTCAATCCCCTGTCCCTTTAGATATAATGGCTCCTCTCCAGTGGCCAACCATATCGGCAAATTTCCAAAGCCCCATTAAATATTTATAAAATGTGAATCTGTAGCTAACCTGTTTTGATTTTATTGCAATCAATGGCCTCAGATTTGCCAATGAGCTTTGCTTAATGGGAATATTATTAGGATTGTGCAGAGCATGAACTTTCTACTTTCTCCTATGCATTTACTATGTATAGAAATCCGGAGGGAAGATGAGATGTTATATCAGGGGAGCATCTGGTTATGAGTTGAGCCGAGTGAGATTTTCTTACCTTTTGCTAAGAAGAGTTCCCAGATCTGGAAAGATAAGAGGATTAAGTGTCCCGGAGTCGTTTTGTGGAGAAACCATAAGAATGCGAAAAGAATTTTACAGCGGGCTTTGATATGCTTTAGCCATCCAGCGGTGACCCAAGACCTTTAGGGTCAAATTGCTCAATAATGAACACACTGTCAAATATTAAAGAATCGATACAAAAAGAAGCCGGGCTTGAGTCTTAGCTCAATTTATCTACTGGACTTTCCCTTCAACTAACAACTTTTCAACTCTAAATATAATTTGCTATAAACATAGAGCATGGAAACAATCTTTAACCTTTTCTTTCTCCCCTGGAGAAAGTTGTTGGGAGAAGGAATTTCGCTGGCCCACATAACACACATACATAATATCACCCTCCATACCTTTCTATTAAATAATAATGAAAGTTCTCCTTTCCCCGGCAGCAGGAGTTTGGGCTCTAGCAAGTATTTATCAAATGTTTTGTTGTCAGCATACTATCCTTTTCCTGATAGCAACTATTGAAGTATTATTTATGCCCAATAATATCTTAGATTCAAGACAACAATTCACGTTATTTCTGTCAAACGGAAAATAAAATGCTGAGACCAAGCAAGCAAAGGAATTAGTGTCCGCTCCATGTTTATTTTGGCTCGGCCTGTTCCTTTGATTTGTGAACGAGCTACTTTACAATAGATATTGAAACCTTGATACAGAAGAAAGGAGTATAACTAATACCTTTTATTCTTGTTGCGTATTGTTATTACTTAAAGCCTTTCATTCTAGAAAAGGGCAGATATATTTAATAACGATTATTATTACAAGCTGTTGGGTTTTGTTGGTTTAAAACAATATTTGTTGCAACTTGAAAGGGCCATGCTAAATTGAATTGTTTATTGTTCACGTATCTGTTGTATAGCATTTTGTAAGCCGATTTTTATTTGTTTTGTGAGGGGATAATAAGAGGATAGGGAATGAAAAATAGATAGAGAGGGATCGTTGAGGAAAGTAGAATAATGGCCAAGTACGTAGTCTTAGTCTTTTCTATTGAGATCAAAACTGTTGAACGCACAAACAAATGCTAAATACAAACATCTTATTGGCAATTGCTTTGAATATCGATGAAATAATATTAAAGAGAAAATCAATATTGGCTTTGCGTATGCACATACAGTTATTTGTGGGAGAAAGTAAAGTAGCAGCGTTTGTGGACCATTTGGAGTTTATTTCTTTTGGAAATGGATGGGAGGATTAGGGCACAGTGAACAAGTGACAGCAAAATTTTTGGGATAAAATATTGGCATGAATTTGGAAGGACGGAAATTGAACTGATGGGATATACATATATATATGAGGAACAAACAGGACTTTTTTGTCCCAGTGTATACCGTGTGTTTTGATAAGGTCAAACTGCAGTGTTTGGGCACTTAGCTTATCATTTCTTCTTCCTGAAGGCTGCTAAGTGGACAGAGAGTGAGTGGGAGATTAAACTTGCGGTCCATCCGCCAGTGAATAGTGAGCTAAGCCCCAGAGGAGCTTAAGAAGAAGATTTTGGCACATTTTGTAATGAGGGAGATGAGGGGTTGTCAATTTTTTAGCAAGTTGTCTGGTATAATTGGAGTGGTTAATAATGGAGGGGATTTGTTGGGGGACGTTTGTTGTGGATAAGGCGGTGGTTGGTGGGTGAGATTGGGTGCAATTGAGGGAGATATCCGAAGGTGCCATGGATCTCAGTCAGTGTGGACTGAGCCGAGTGTGAGGAAAGTTGTCCTGGCATTCAGACCTTCCTACTATTGATTTTATTCATATCTCGCCTTCCCCCTCCAAGCCAACAAGTAGTAGAAATAACGGTGGATGAGAGTGGCCCAGTTCAGTCTCAAATTGGACACAGTGAAAGTCACAATTAGTCTCCCCTTCCCCAAAGAAAGTAACAATCGACTTAGTTCTGTTTCTGCTGTGAATGTGAGCCATCCCAACAATCAATCGTCATGTTTGGAGGCCTTAAAAGTCACAGTTTGTCCAAACTTGCCCTCTCCAAATTCCTTTCTCAAAGCATGTAAGCCACTTTCTCTTGATCTTTCATAATTATTTCATCCACAGGGAGCTGTCAACATTATGATCAAATTAATGCCATAAATAATCATTGAAGCAGGGTGCGGCAAACAACAAAATACATAATATGCAAATATCCAACAAATTTATGCTGTACATACATATATACACACTCATTATTTAGCCATGTTTAAATAACGTGGAGCAAATTGGCGTGAATAACGCAAAGTCAGGCTTTATAATTACAGACATCTTTTCATGCAAATACAAACTCTCTCAGTCAGTCCTCACTAATCTCTTTGTTCATCATTAAATAAATAGAGCTGAATTATATGCTTTCACCAATGTGTGAATAAGCTCAAAATCCCAGACTCAAATAATAGACAACATCACAACTCTCAATTATAATTTAATTTGAGACAAGATTTGGGGAAATTAAGACTGAATAACAAAACTTGTTGACTGGGAGTAGTAATGACAGGGAAGTTAAATCAAGGGTTAAATGTGGCTGATGCTGATGGTAATTGCTAGCAACGTAAAAGACCTCAAAGCCTAATTCCTAGGGAAAGGATGCTCCTTTTGATGAAACAGTTACTTTTTTCACCTTTATTCTCTCTCATATTTCGTGGCACCCACGCAACATCATTTATTATACATGACGCTTCTCTTTTAAACAAGGAGATAAACTCTTTTTCACATCCCTCCCTCAGTCATAATCCATATTGCATATTTAGCCCAAAGCAGTGAATAAATTTAAAGCAGGGGGAAAGTTAAACACGGTTGGATATTAGCTTTGTGGGGAATGAGACAAAGGAGGAGGAAGGAAACGCCTTTGGTGAAAGTCCTTGTGGGCTAAGAACGATGGTCAAGTAAAAAGTGATTAGCAAAGAGGATTACTCAAGTCAAATTAAATAGGTGAAAGGAAAACAGGCTTACTTTAGTTAGTTAGGTAGATATGCGGTGGGGAAATGGACAAAGTAACATGAAATGAAAGCCATCCACCGACCAATTGACGAGTCCAATTTAAGTGGAGATAAATAGTTGGGCCATAATGGAAGGGAAGGATGTGATATAATATAGGAATTTGTTGGATATCCTAAAGGAAATAGCCCCAATAATAGTCACAATACATTTACTTAGTCCACCAGCCAACTTTGGTTTTTATCCATTGAGAGGAAGTATATAAATATTTTGAGATTCCAGACAGGGAAAGTTTGTGAGGGAAAGTGACACTCAATAATATTGGAATGTTATGTTAGGAATCTTTCTTGTAATATTTGAGAGAGTTGCCAGCTTGTTGCAGGCCCATTCAGCCATGCATAAATAGTGGTTCAAAGGGTTATGCCACCCAGTCAACGTCAACATTTTGGTCAACAAGAATTTGTGTTGTTTGTAGGAAAAATTAAACCCGAGTGTTGTGTGATGCAATGTACCGTAGTGCTTTTATTTGTTCTTGACATTATTGTGTCAGTGTGAGTAGTCCCAGTGTGTCCAGGATGTTGCAAAAGTGACATCTGTAACAATGGTCGCATGTCATTGAGTTTAAGGAGGTCCACCCACAGTAGTAGTAGCCAATACAAGCAGTACAAAGTACCCATACTTACTATAGCCCATATTGCACTCTGTGAATTTAATCTCATGAGAAACATGTAAAATCACAGATTTTTAAAACATTTGGATGTGTGATTTATATTCTGCTGCATTTGACGGGATCGATTTTTGGGCGTAGGGCCCAGTTGGAGTAAGAAATTGTTCTGTGTATTATGTGAACGTTGTCTATTAAGTTATGTAACGTTCCATGAATATATTTTTGTAGTCTTGTTTGAGCTCGGTGTTCGTAACTTGGTGTATTTTATTTACGTGTTACCTTTCCTTTTATTTTCCCACTTCTTCTATCAAACTTTCCCAATTCGTTGCTGTCAGAAATTGTGCTGCTGTTGTCGTAACTCTAATTATTGTAGTGCTATGATTACGTAAGATGAGAGATTGCTTCTTGTGGAGTACTTGGCAGCGGATTCCTTAATGTACTTTGGAAGGAGTGGATCCATCAGAAGAAGCGTCACACAAATCATTTCTCGCCATAGAATATCTTTGCGGAGAAAGGATCAATTTGATCCCTGACTCCATTTCACCACCACTCATTGTACTCTATTGTGTCCCCCGCTTTATCATCCATTTACATTATCCAATGTTTCATTTCCATCCCATTTTCAAATCCTCTTTTTTCATGGATATTACACTTTTGACACCTATCCTCCACTTGTCATACCCCTGCCGCTTATATACAGACAAAATTGCTTTCCCCAACAAAAGTCGCAGACGGGGCAAAAGCTGGTCACCTGACTCTTTCAAGCCTTGGTTAGAATTGTGTAGGAAGGGAAAGTCTCAAAGGGAACATTTGGTGTAGAAATAATCATTCGATTGAGATTTGAGACTGCTTTTAGGAATCACTTGGCTAGTTCCCCCTTTCATCTTCTCTTTATCTGTCCCAATTTAGTTAATTTTACTCTTCCCAAATTTAGAGGACAATGGTTGATGGAGTGGTGAGGGAGATTGTGTGATAAGTCTCAAGTTTGGCTGGACTTGTGAATGTTCCTAAATGAGAAAGTCAAGGGAGAGATGAGCACATGGTTCCTCAAAAGGAATTGTGCCAAGAAGAGCCACCACTGCATCATCACCATTACTGCTATGGCTCACTTTGACGCTTTTACGTCCTTTCTCCTCTTGATTCTGCGTACAATTGCTATTAACAGATAAAATTCTGCAGAATAGTCAGAGTTGGGACTCTTTAAAACAAAGTTTTTAGAGGCTAGCCATAAGAACAATAACAATAATGGTCAGCTTTCTCCCGCATCCAAGGATGCTCGGGCCGGGGAGCTTATTAAACCGTCCCGTCCCCACCTACACCTTGAATTAGTATTCTCCTCCCAACAAACAACTTTCTCTTGCCCCTCCAGCCAAAATTAATACATCTAAGTAGATGCGAGGCCCAAACCCGGCCACATTCCTTATCTCTCTCCTTTTTTCCGCATAAAATTATACAACCCCACCAAAATCAGGTGAAGAGTGTGTAAACTGCTTTCTCTGGGACAATCCCTCCTTCCCTTCATCCCATTATTATTGCCCAGAAGGGGACCCTCAAAGCCACTCTATCAAATTCAAATATTTCTTTGTATTCCAATCAATAAAACCTTCAATCACTTCTGTCAGGGATATTTATAGCCCAACGCCAATGGAGAAAGCAAAGTCTATAATAAATATTATTTGGCAGTAGTTAATATCCCAGTTGTCAAACTGAAACAACATATATATTATTATATAAGTAAATGAGTCAAGTGAGTGGAATAAGTACAAAGCCAAGAGCAATTCAAAGACTCGTTAGTTAGTCAACTAAATCCCGAGTCAATCTTGACAAGAGGAAGAAAGAAACTATATAAAGAAGTGGCTGAAATGGGACTTTTTTTTATTCGCGTCATCTTTTTTTCACTCTAAAATTTGATACGTTGACGAGAGAGAGAGAAAGAAGAAAAACTTTGAAGAGTTGAAAAAATAGAATTTAAAATTCTTGCTAATGGAATGAGAGCTGGAAAATAAAATCATTTGTTCTTTATTGTCAAGCAAGAGACGGGAGAGCGAGAGTAAAAATTTACTGCCATTTCCCCTCCATCTAATTACAGAATTTGAGTGGAATCTCGAATAAAATTAAATTAACCTTCTACATACTTTAAGTGAAGTTATCTCACCCCTTCCCAGAATTTAAATAATGGACTTCTTTCTCCACTTAAATTCCAATGACCAGCAATTCCAAAGAACAAAGGGGAATGAAAGAACAAAGCCCGGACACTCGTTTTCCACAACCTGTAATTGCCTACCTTCCAAATTCCTCAACTCAAGTATATTTAGCCCCACTTTCACCTTCTTTCCAATAAAATTCCTCATGTTAGCTCGGAATCTCATCTGCAACATGCAGGGAAAGCATTTGACCTCTGACAGCATCCAATACTAATACTTTCCTCATAAAACTTTTCCCTAACACACGCAATCAACGGGCTGTGCTTTTATGGGCCGCCCTATTAATATTTACACCAATCTATGCGACTTTTGAATTACTTTAACTCCATGGAGCACTGGTCATTAATCCTCAATGAGTTTTCCAACTTTCCCAACCAAATGGCAAATGGCTTTTGGCTTCTAGCTCAATAATGAAGTATGTGTGAAAGATTTAAGGAGGACGTGTATTATCTCACAGCCCAAAGCAGCCTCTTCCCAGAGATGTTCTGAGCTGAATAAAATATTGCACCACTCTGAGTTTTAAGGAAGGAGAAATAGGTTTTATTATTGGAAGTTGTATATATGTATATATGTGTTCCATTAATTAGATAAGGAGGTAGGGAAAATGGGGGCCATTAAGCAGCATGAGCTTTTGTTGTTGGGATGACATTAAAGAAAATCGATGTTTGCAAATGGGACAAGTGGCTTATATCTAAGGTTGATTGACAAGAGATGAGTGGCCGGTGGGCTCTCTAAATATTTTACAAGTGGGCTTGGATTGATTGACATTCATTTATTCTCTTTCTGTCTTTTGTTTCCGTCCTCACACATGTGCGTGTACATCGTCATCAGTGTCCCTTTTTGTCCTCTGTACAAATGAACTAAGAAAGAAAGCAATGATGTCTCTTCTCTCCTCCATTAGGTAAACTCTTTCTCATTTCACTCACAACTCTCCTTCTTCCCATAGTCCACAAGCCGTTCGTAGTAACACAAAGTAATATCTGTCAATAGCTGTGCTATTCCTAATTGTTGCTCTCATTAACACACTAACTATGTAACTTCTAATCGTTGGCAAATTAGCAGTGTGTAATGTAAGTCTCTGCTGCTGCAATCACTAATTGTTGTTACAATGTACTACGTACGCTCAATGCTTTCTCTATGTTGTATTTATGTTTATTAACACACGTACATGCCTTGCCCAACATGAGTATTTTAATTGAACGCATGACAGAGCTATAATTCTGCCAAATGATGTAGTAATTAATGTGTCGCCATTTTTGTTTAACTTTTAATTCTCCGAATAATCTGCTGGCACTACTGCTTGAAAACTAATGATTTGTTGCTATGGAAACTGCAGGACGGCAGGGACGAGCAAAGGGTCCGCGGGGTCACCTGGCAGTTCCACAGGGAACGCCACACCCGAGTCGAAAACTCCACCCGTTCAAAATAAATCCCTGCAGGGAATAAAACAGGACCATCCGGCGGTAAGCATCAACTCAAACACTAAAATACTTTCAATTCCAAATGAATGCAAAACTTTTGTTGGAAAATCTTCCCACTTTCTTTTCCCTTTTACTTTTCCAAGAATCTATAATAACAAACAGAATAAGGAATAAGAGATAAATTGTTATAAGATTTTCATAACTGACAACGCAATTTGTTCTTCCACCTTGAAAATTTTTGATTATTGGCATTAGAATTGACATATATAACCCATTATCGTTAATGTTGCCAAACCATTCGCGTCACTGAACTTGCTAAGTTAATAAAGTATTTCCAATTCAATGGCCTCCCTTCAACTTTGTGTATTAGTTTTTCCCAATTATATATTTCCAATTTTAGAGAAAGAGGAATTCTTCTGATAATGGAAATTCTTGGAAATTGTGCAAACCATTCGCGAAACACTCCAACTTGCAATAGAATTGGAGAAAGTATGAATGTTATAATGCCCCATCAAATTTTCTCCTTCCCTTCATTTCCACTTATTTTGCATCTTCTACTTCAACGTTAAAGTTGAAACTCGCTTAAAAACACAAGCTGTCTATATATGCATATAATTGCATGAACTAGGATCTAAAATGCTAATTTATATATTTTCAGCAAAAATTTTGGCAGAACAGATCAATATCATTGGTGGACATGTACATTGACAATTCCGAGTCAAATGATTCAGTAGGACAGATCAACTTCAGTTTGGAATATGACTTTGAAAGCACAACTCTTATCTTAAAAATAATCCAGGTACAGAATCAAAAAAATGATAAAATTTGAAGTGATGATATAAAAATAAAAGCTGTTTACCCAAGACATCCCAAAATTCCCAATGCAATTGGATGCCAAGCAATCTTTGGCAAATGTCAATCCCTCCTTAATTCAGTAAAAGCAATGCGCATCTTTTTGGTTATGTTATATAATCAAAGAAGGACAAATAATATTTGTGTAACATAAGTGGGGAAAATCAAATCAGGTTGGTTTCTTGAGCAAATATTTATTTGTGTTACTTTGATAGGGAAAGGATCTTCCTGCAAAGGATATCTCGGGCACATCTGACCCCTACGTACGCGTCACTCTTCTCCCGGACAAAAAACATCGGTTGGAAACCAAAATAAAGCGACGAACTTTAAACCCCAAATGGAATGAAACGCTCTACTTTGAAGGTCCGCAATTTGCATAAAATTATTCTTCATATGTAAATTGTTTATCCTTCTCTCCGAGTCAGCATGCAATGCAATGCATGTTGGTAAAGGGAGAGGACAAATAAGGAGGTCATGGGGCAACGGGAGACAATTAAAATGTTCTCGTTGTCCCTTAATAACAGTGCTTGTTGTCCCAACATGATTATGGCGGAGAGACGAGTTGTAGTAATTGAATACTAATGAAGTATATGTATGATTCCTCAAATTCCCCTCCCCTTAATCAAGAGGATTAATTGTCAGACCTCAGTCTGTCTGGATGTGGTCTTTATTCTCTCAAATTATTCACGACGAATGACCACACATGAGTTTTATTAGGCACAACATGACGAGTTTATGCTCTATTTATCCATTTGTTTCTCCTTTTCCAGGATTTCCCATTCAAAAGCTCCAGAGCCGTGTTTTACATCTCCATGTGTTCGATTATGATCGCTTCTCTCGGGACGACTCTATTGGAGAAATATTCCTTCCCCTCTGTCAGGTAAGAGGGATAATTTAAGTAGCAAAATGTAATTAGTGCTAACGAACGCGGTGACAGTTTAATGAGGGAGAAAATTAACAAGACATTATGGAAATATTGCATGATGGGAATAAAATTTGGGAAAGCCAAAACTGGGACATTAGTTTGACAAGGAAAAACGCTCAATTTGGCCTTTTTTATTATTAGTCTCCGCTGATTTAGTTATCCGACGAGGAAAGGAAATTGAAATAAGATGAGAAATATGATTTTGTCTTATTAGCCCCGACTTCTCTCATTTGTCAGAGAAAGTCTTTCCTATTTCCCTGGAAAGTGGAGAGTGGAATTAATTGTAATATAATTTGAAATCTCATGTGCTCCTGACTTTTGACACCTCCGTGGGTTGCAGATTTCGGGGGGCTTAGTTCCCTAATAGGGTTACTTAAACTGAATTACATGGCTTCCAAATTGGAAGTTCCAATGCTTACACAACCACAGAATTAGAATCCTTCTCTCAGATTGCAAAAAGTGGGGAGGACAAACAGAAAGTAGAAAATTGGTTGTAAGCTGCTAGAGAAGTCTAAGCTGTTAAGCCAACACAAAGCAGTGACAATTCAATCAAAATTAATCAGTGGGATTTTCTCCCTCCTACCTTTTATTGAATTTGGCTTTGGAGAAAGCAGAGAAAATAACTAGACTCAAGAATCAATTAATGCAGGAATTAATGAGATATTTAGGACTATAACATGTACAAGTTGACCTATAAACTATTTACATGCCGCTAATGTATATAGCAGCAGGGAAAGCCAAAAACTGGGGGCCATTTCTGCGCATTTCATTTGGGTATACGTGGCTTTAGTTTACGTAAATAATATGTACACGTAGCTCAATTGATTGGATTGATTATTCTATTTACTAATCAAGTGATTTTGCAATATTACTAATGCCAAAAACAATGGCATTTGAGAATTCTATAATATATTATTTAGGCGTCATTAATCCTATTATTTTATGAGCCTACAATATAGGATTAAGAAATAGTTGAACGTCATTTCTCTCTACGTGATGCAATTTGTCAAAGGTTTAGGATAATTGACCGCTACACTTGAGATGAATTTATTGTTTTATTACTACTTTCATAAAAACTTATATATTCAAGGGAAATCAATAATTGTCGGTTTGCTTGCAGGACACCAATTGGTCACATGCATTTGTTATTTATACTAATAACCTGATGCTTTTTACGAGTAGTGGCTTATTTATGTCCCAATTATCAAGTCACTTTTGAGAGAAGAATTATGTAAGAGGCATAATGCTAGCTTTATGAAAGGAGCTCAAGTGACAAAGAGTCAACTTGGTTGTAAAAGTGAGATGATTGCCATTGATCTTCTAATTATAATAATAATGAGGGCTTTATATTTGCTACCACACCCTCCATTAGCAGCAACAACATTTTCAATTACCACCAGACATTGGAGTTTGTGGGCAAAGCACATTTTGTATAATATTTGGAGCAAGAAATTATCCCATAATGGACTGGAAAATGTGTATAGTGTCCCTTGTTCTTCCATTTCTTGTGGTTGGGGAATGGAATGTGAAAGCATAACTTAGCACACTGCCTACATGTCCTCACATGTCCAACATTCCATCCTACATATATATATATGTACTTATATACATACTTATATAGACCACATTGCAAATTTATCTGATGGCTAAAAATTGGATGGTCGCAAGAAGAGAGAGAGAGAGTTCCACACATGTGTATTTTCATTGTCAAGACACTCCAAGAATTATTGCTGCTAATTTAGTACAAGGAGAGTAGATATAAAAAGTATTTGTCTCCTACTTTATAGTACTTTATACGCCACTTGACATTTGGAGTGAAAGTAAAGTTTTATCTATCTTTTATTTGTTTTCTAATCTCTATTCAAATATTCAAATCTTAAATTGCCTCTTATTTTAATGGAGATATGAAAGAGTTGGCCAAAGTTATTGTACTTTGTTAAACTTTTACTTTGGTAAACAACAAATAAATACACAAAAGTTTTGAAAAGTCCGTCTCTTGTTGAGTGACATTGCCATTCATTTAGAGGAGTGACAAGAATACGAAATGTAAGAGTAAGTAGATCACCTCAGAGAATTCCCCTTCACTGACTACCCACAAAGCAAACAGGATAAAAAATAAAGTTTTGGTTGCTGTATAATCAAACTTTTACAGCCCAAGTATCCCAATATAATACTTTCCCCTTTTTCTTCCAGAATCTGCATCATTTCTCTCCGTATACATACATACGTACATAGATATTAGTTGTTGGGATAAAACATGCTCGTGCTTTTAAGCCCTTTCACTTGAGAAAGTGAATACTTTTGGGCAAGCAAGGAATTGGATGGAGACGGAACTTAATCGATTTGTCTCATTGCCCCATTCACCTGCATAATCCACAAACAACAGAAACAAAGTTTTGCAATGTGTGACCCGAATTATATTCCCTTACTTTCTCAACTTTCTCTTCTAGACGATACTTATTTTTGCTACAATTTTATTGCCCTTATTTTGCATCTGAAATTATAAATTGGCTGGAAAAGAAAGTCCATTTGAGCACTACTTTGGACACACAATGGAAGGATAAAGTTTGAAGAGAAAGTTTGGGGATTTAACAATCCCATTTTTATATATTAGACAGTCAAAGTTGGTCTATAAAGGGAAGTAATGGATAGCTTTTGGAGGATTGTTGTGGAGGTGGAAAAGAGAGCAAACATTTTAACATTTTGGCAGAATGTTGAGGGCTAATAGATTTCCCATTAACAAGATTCTTTGGAATGACAGAGAGCAGAGCATTTCCATGTTTGTCAAACTCACCTTTCTCTCAAAGCCAGCTAGGGAATGTCATCCCCTCACAAAAGCCTTCATTTCTTCATTTCCCTGTCCTTTCTCTCGGATGAGTAGGTGTATAAGTATGTATCTCCATGTTTTTGGCGATATTGCATTTTATATTGATAGGGACTCTGTTGAATGTGAGATGCTTATTTCCTGAGAATGAGGAAGGAAACTTGGAGACGCTGCTACTTCTCTGCTCTCAAGATACGGCTTTTAATGTTCTCAGCTCCGAAATTGGAAATTGCGGACTTTCTCACTGGATGTTGGCGTAAAGGGCACTCAGCAGCCGCCTCTGTTTTTACCCTTCCCAAACTATCTCTTGTTAGCGTCTGTTGGAGGAAAAGTTTTGAGGGAACTCTTAGGATAATAAAAGCGGAGGAAATAGTTGATGATGATCAGGAAAGAAAAAGAGAGAAATGCTGCTGTCACAATTATTTGTTTTATTTCCACTCCAACGGACCCAACTAAAACTTATTCCAACAACTTTCAGAGTAGGAAATTATATTATTAGTCCTCAATTTCCATGACTTTTGTTTTACTCTAATTATTATTGGACTAACTTAAATGTTTAGGGGGCAAAGTTTGTCTCATTTGTATTCCATTGGTTGGATGAAAGGGAAATGCTAATTCGTACTTGCTCTGCTTTGATCTTGTTAGCTTAAAACTTTAATGGGATGAAGGTGGGTAAGATGAGCTGTGTAATGTGGTGGGACAATATGATACACTGACAACAAAAGGTCTCAAACTTTGTGACAGCTCAACCCACGAGCTCAACTTTGCTCTTTTCCCTCTCCGCCATCACTCAACATTTTATGTCATCATCAAACCTTTCTCCAATTAATGCAAAGATTTTATCCCTCACAATCCCACCCAGTCACATCAAACGCAAATGACATGTTTTTGCAGCCATTAATTCCCACCACCACCCTTTTTATTATCCCCCATTAAAATATCTCATGGGAGTACAGCCCTTTGACTGTCCCTTTGTCTTCACCAAATGGGAGGTGGAATTCAAAAACAACATTAAATTAGCTCTACAAGCTCCAAAAACAGAACAATCAAGGTGAAATGAAAAAGGGGCAAAATAAGACAACTTATGTCCAAATGCTTTCTAACGTTCTGCGACACATGTTTACTTACTATAAGGCTTTATTGTTGACAAGAATATGTGTGCATAGTAAAAAAAAAAGAAGAAGAAAGAGAAATGTGTATATAATAAGAGGAGGACTCAATTTCAGGTGGACTTTTCTGAGAAGCCGACATTCTGGAAGGCGTTGAAGCCGCCAGCAAAGGACAAATGCGGCGAGCTGTTGGTGTCCCTTTGTTATCACCCAACAAATAGCACTCTCACACTCACACTCTTAAAGGCAAGAAGCTTGAAGGCCAAAGATATCAATGGAAAGTCAGGTAAACAACTGGGGAGAAATTGCTCAGAATTGAGATCTCTTAATATGTTTGTTCCAAACAGATCCCTATGTCAAAGTCTGGCTTCAGTTTGGAGAGAAACGAATTGAGAAACGGAAGACACCAGTCTACAAGTGCACTTTGAATCCCGTTTTCAATGAAACTTTTACTTTCAACGTGCCCTGGGAAAAAATCCGAGAATGTTCCCTGGATGTCTTAGTAATGGATTTCGATAACATTGGACGTAACGAACTCATTGGGCGGATTATGTTAGCAGGTATTATATATTATTGATTCATTTGATCGATTCCATCCAATTGGCCAAAAGAAAAAAGAGTGTTTTTTTTTTCTTTTACGATAAACATGTCGTCTTACATTTGATTTTTTAAGGGAAAAATGGGACTGGAGCATCGGAAACGAAGCATTGGCAAGACATGATCACCAAGCCGAGACAAACCGTGGTGCAGTGGCATAGGCTCAAACCGGAGTAGTTTGTTGTAGAGCAGAATGAGAAATTCTATATTTTTGTCAGTCTTCAAACTTCTGTAGCTTTCTCCTTTCTCTTCTTCTCCACATTTCCCTGCAAAATCTGTGTAAATCGGTGAGCATTCATTTTCAATTTCAACAAACAATAATATACATACATAATATGCCCTTTAAGAGCAATAATCATATAACTTGCTTGCTTCAAAAGCCTCTAATCCGTCAATATCCATTATCCACGGCCACTTCCTTCGTAATGCATGTTTACAAATGGGCTGTGACGTTTTGAACAAAAAATCAAGTGAAATAAGTCGAGAAGCCATTAGAAAAATACACAAAAGAAAGAACAAATTGTTTTGCTTCCGTAGTAGTACTACTTTTGGAGAGCTACAACTTCTTGTGTTACACACTTCTTTTTGCCTGGGGAAGATTTCGCCATGAAATGAATGCCAAGGCTGCAAACACTTGAGCACGCCCTGAAAAATATCTCCCCTTTCTCCTCAATACAACCAAGACCTTTGGAATGATTGATGATTGTGGATGATGGATAACACAGAGATATTACCTTACAAAATACATTTTAAAATTTATATTGCGACACAATCTTACTTTCATTGTAATGCTTCATGACATGCGAGTTGTTTTCACACTTTCCGCCCATCAAATATGTATACAGCAGCTATATAGTTATGTATATATTTGAGTTGAAAGCTTGTCTAGCTCAATTTCGTGGAAAGATGATAACAAAAATGTCAGATACCCACAAAAGGGAGGCTTCATTTCGATTAAACATTAATGGCATCCACTAGAGAGGGGAATTAGAAAATTTGAGTAAGATTGGATGTCTCATTAATCTCATCTGGAGCGTTATCTCTGAGCTTCAAGCTGTTGCTTCTGTTTCATCTGACAGCTTATACATATATACATCATTAATTGCTTTGTTGTAATAATAACTTGTCTATTTTATCTAGAACTCTCGACGACTGCCACTACTTTTTGTTGAAATATCTGATATCCCTGCTGCACTGTCGTCAAACGAGCCCTTCAAATCAAACGAGACTTTGATCTCCCATCAACTTTCTCCGGATAACGAACCATCATCAAATATATATATATATATACATAATATGTTAATACCCCATAGTTTTATGACAGAGTAGTCACTTGCAACTGAAACCTAAATTTGGTGCTGCATTATTATTGTATAGAAATCGGTAACATGCAGGCTTATGAAACCTTATATTATTATTATTGTTGAATGTAAATTCTGGTTAGGTGATATTAGAAGTAGATAATTTAGCATAGCAGAGGAGATTGAAAGATTGCTACTACAAATACCAATATTTATATAGATTTTGGGGAAAACGCCACCAGTTTCAAAAGGCTTTCATTAGTCTACGAATTATTCGACATTTTGGACCCAGGTTCGTCAGTAAATGTTATTTCAACAAAGTAAACTCAAGATTTCATTACTCTGAAATGTCTATATATATATACTTTTATCTCAATCAACTTATACAATCCATCAGGCAATCACCAAAAATATCTATCGCCACGCTCTATTATCAAATACTGACACTTAACGATCAACAAACGTGACAATCATAGTTTATCTATTTCAAATCCCCTCTCTCTTATGTAAAACATGCCAAAATGAAAAGTTGGTAGTTTAAACCAACAAAATTTATTTAGATTAAATTTATCATTTGATGAGTGGATACCCAACTTTTAGAAGAATCTCCTTATCCCATCAAAACTATACTTAAAAAATCCAAACGTATGCTTTTTACCTCTGCTCGGTATTACACATTATTAATACATACTTATATAAATATAAGCTAGCGTGTAAGGAAAGTTTCTCTCAAATTTTAGTGTATATATAAATACATGCTATAAAACTTTAACATTAAATTGCCATGCTCATATTTTTCTGAAATGGCAACAATCTATTATTAATTTTCTGGTCTACATAAAAAACCAACTGTTAAGACTAATACAAAATTCTATCCCATATACTTACATTGTATAAGTGAAAGTCAAGTCTCAAATGAATGCTAACTGAATCAGATTTGTATTTATACAACATTAGGAAGATATTTTGTGATGTTTTTATTTGGATAGATGTTATCTAGTAGGAATTTATGATGGTAATATTTTGTATTCTAGTCCAACCTGACAAGGGAAAGTAGGGGAAATTGTTTCCATCGACATGTTGCCCATCCATGTAGAACTCTCTAACTTGGAAACTTCTATTTTTACTTGTCCTTAAATATATATACAAGAGGAATATTTATTAATCTAAAGTAGATAGACATATATATATAATATTGTTCTGTTACAACCGCACCCACAGTTTGTAGGGAGCACGTAATAATAGTCTGAATCATAAATAAATATATTAGGTGAGCTGCACGTTTAGCTTAGTAATTACTAAAGTAAAAGCCCCTTCATTAATGTAATGCACAAAACAAAAACTTTTATCTTCTTTGAGAGCAGTGTAAAGTAAAGCAAAATAGCGTAACTAATGCAATGCAATGCACTTTTAAAGAATTTCTATACACATTAGTCATTTTATAGTTCCACAAAAAAAAATCCCGAATTGTGTACCTGCATGTGCTAAAATTTAGATGTCTTCATGTTGTTGATTCCTTTCGAAACAAAAGCCATTTTTAAGCTTGATGAGAACTACTAATATTTGACCAAACTGCACGAATCAAAAGAAAAGGCCTCTAAATACAATCTGATGACCAGTTTATTTTCAATCTCTCCCTCTAAATTAAATCTATCTTCTGCTAATAGGAACAAGCAAGCACAGAAACTATATGTGATAGATTATGGCGTTTCAAAGTTTAAAATCATTATCCCCTCTAAATATTGTAGAACTAGCAACAAATTTTTTCTTAATGTGCCAACACATAAAATGCTATTCGTGTCGCTCTTTTTTAGAAAAATATTTCACCGGAAACTATTCATTCTTTAAATATGTGGCCAAATCAAAGACGGGTAGCAGTCCAAAAATTTATCAGTATTTTAGAAAGAGAGAAATGAAATCTTTATTTAAATGAAAAGTTTTAGATCTGTTCTATTTTCATAACAAAGAGCTCGTTTCATTGTTTTGTTACCTTGTACATACATATTTACTTTCTTAATTTATGTATAATAATCAGGCAAATAATCAAATGTTACAAACTTTGTTAAGAAACTTTGTTAAATTGTTATTATTAATTTACTGTAATTGTTCCCGTACTAAAAGCATTATTATATTTATGTCAATCTGTTAACTCGAGAATGAAAGTGTGGACGGTGAAAATAAATCTGTTAAAATGATGTTGTTTTCCAACTTTCTTCACGTGTTTGCATCATTATGTTAATTTATGGAACAAAGGACGCAGCTCAAGTCCCATTAATGAAAGGAGAGAAAGCGTGGAGTTGGGCGACTGGAAAATTTTCCAGCTTTCCCCAGATTTTGGGGTTTTGGAGTCTGCGTCACAGACCGAAGCCGAAGTTTCGTTCGGAGAAAACAGTTACGGTAATTATTATTTAGAAGAACCAACGGGTGGCTTTTGTACACTAAATTTCAATCCATATTTCACATTTTTATAAGCTTGACATTTTACCCGTGGTCATTAAAGGACAAGTTGCCAAAATTGAGACTAAATCCATCGATTTATATTTGGAGAATGAATAATAGGGCAGTTGCAATTGCTTTGCCCCTTTTAAAGTAGACAACTGTAATAAAAGGTGAGATTAATTGGGATTTATAGTTTACCTTGCATACAAAAAGCCACAAATAAATGTGCTTCGTCGGATGCCGAATAATTATACCACAAAAAATCTACAAAAACCACCTTCACGTTGAATATTGATACAATTTGTATTTGTATTTTAATTTAATCCCCTATTCCATATTTTGCCTTGGAGTATGCAGTTTATATGTACATTTATTATCTCCTCTCTCAAGTCCTCTCCATTTATTTACTTATCTCAAAGAGTGATAGTTCTATAGCTCTGTGTTAATTTGACCACTACATAATTTGAATAATAATTCCACTTCTCCAGACAATTAAACGTTTCCATTAAATGAGAGAGGAATAAATTGAATCACTAGTTGGTCGAGGCATAGAAATGGAAGTCCATAATTCTGAGACTTCAATAAGTACTCCGCAAAAAGAGTCTGTCAAAGAAGTAGAGGAAGGTGTTAATGGTAGCAATAATAAGGAAGAATCAAGTTAGTGTTGTTAATTATAATTGTTAAACAATATAATGTGGGCTATTACTTAGAATTATAAACATTTGTTGGTTGTCCCTAGATAACGTGGACATGTCGATGTCATCAATGGATCCTAGTACTAACTCGTCTGGTGGCCTTCCTGTCAGCGCTTCCTTTTCTGAGCGACTCTCATCAAACAGTGACAATAGTTACAATAGAGACAATGAAGGAAAGTCTGCAGCAATGTTGGTCACTTCAAACCCCACAAATTTCATTGGATCTCAAGGACCGGGTCCGGTGCCACCGCCTTTCAGAACCTCAGCAATTCAAAACAGGCAGTTTGCCGTTCCAAACTCACTCCCTGCAGTATTACCAAACTCTGGTATCTTTTATATAGTTGTACTCCTTACAATGACAATAATTATTAATGTTTAATTAGTATCTGCACCATCAATCCCGTCTGCGCTGGATGCTTCAAGTCCGCAAAACGGAGTGAGGGCCGTTCAGTCCCCTTCTTCAAAAATTGAAACCATCAAGAATTGGAGCATTTCAAAATTTCAGTGCACAAAGCAGTTAATGTTTGAAAAATTGGGTAAAAGTTCTCGAACTGTCGATTCGGGTAAGAAAAGTTTGGGCGAAAGTTAATTGATGATATTAAACTAAACAAGTTTAATACATTTTAGAATTGGAATCTCGAATCGAGCATTTGAGGGACTTGAAACGTCGCTACCTCCAAGTTCTGGGTCTCAGTCGTGCTTTCACAAGCCATTTTTACCATGTCATACAAACACAGGTATTGATTACATTTTAATATTATTACTGAATTGTTTTATTATAAAAAGTCTTTATCATTAGATTTCGCTGGCAGAAGTCTTTTCAGACTTGGCCCAAAAATCGCCGGAACTTCAACAAGAATTTCTGTACAACGCGGAGACGCAGAGAAATCTTCATAAAAATGGAGAAATTCTTTTGAGTGCGCTAAACTTTTTTCTCTCGTCCGTAAATACATTGTGCAACAAGACAATTGAAGATACGATTCTTACTATACGTCAGTATGAAAATTCCAGGTACTTTAACCAATTTTTTTGTAATTATTGGATTGATAACTATGTTTAATTTTAGGCTGGAATACGATGCTTATCGTTCTGACCTGGAACTCATGTTACAGTTGCCAAAATCTGATGCTACAGCAGTCAAAATTGAAGAAGCTCAAAAGAATTTCAATCTGTATAAAATCAGTTATGAAAAATTGAGGGATGATGTCAACATAAAGTTGCAGTTTCTGGACGAAAACAGGGTGAGAATTTTAAAAAGTCATTTTAATTTATTTAAAATTTAATTTAAAAAAATGTATAACAATTTTTTTCAATAGATAAAAGTGATGCATAAGCAGTTGCTACTTTTCCATAATGCTATATCTGCATATTTTTCTGGAAATCAGCAAGCTCTGGAGTCAACATTGAAACAATTTAGCATAAAGGTCCATACTCCCAATTCATCTTCTCCATCTTGGCTGGAACAATAAGTTATTAATGATTGGAAGAATATCTCTTCAGTAAGATACACAATAATAGCACTAGTCTAATTGAATTTTTATTACAATCTAGTTGACCTGATTCATGACACAATTGTAAAAGAAATTTCAAAATAACACTTGTAAAAAAGGAAACAAAACGCATTCAAAAATAAAATATCAATTGACTATAAGCAACAAAAAAAAATCTTTAAAGTAACATATTTCGGTAAAAACGGATAAACTACAATATTTACATCAATTATGAATTATGATCTGCTAATAAATTTAAGAAACATCGTAATCTCAACCAAATAGAATTTCTCATTCCATTTAATAATTGTTTACATTTCAGCAGTAACTACAGGTCTTATACGTAATAAGTAAAAAAAAAAATGATGTATTTTGCAGATGTTGCATTTTTCATGACATGGAAATTAACAATAAATCAAATGAATTAATTTTCTTTCAAAATTATTTTATTGAATCATGAATCATCTGAACAAAAAGCTTCATAAACATTTGCACTCAGGACTCTAACACAATCAGCATTAATTAAGAGATTTATCCAAGGATCATCTAAGGTATCTACTAAGTGAAGGGAAGTCATTGTAGGAATTAATTTTGCCATTACAACTTTTGGCTCAACAAAAACAACTGGACTGTTATCAGTACGTGGGTTTACAATATTTTCACCTTTCATGGACTCGGAAATTCTATCAATAAAATGACTAACACCTTGACTTTCAAAATAGCGTAAAATATCCATCGTATCATCTGACTCTAATAAATCATAAGTGTCACAAATCAGCTTTCGATACAAAGGTTGACAACTGTCATCATTAATCAATTGTTGGTTTTGTAGCAACTCTTCAGGGAAAATGTATTTCCAAGGGTATTTGGTAGGATTCCCAAGATTATCTGTTGTTCCCTCTTCATCAGTGCCACTGGATATCCCCCCGGAAGGCTTACGGACGACGGACCAAATTAATTGTTCTAAATCACTAGCATTTATAGCTTGTTTTAATGGAATTTCACCAACAACGGAACGCGCTTGATTCTTGACATATTGAACTATTTTATCAATCCCTGAAGATGCAAAGTACTGAGCCAAATCCAAATATTTCCTTTGAGCCTCATCAAAAGTCCTTCTTGTTGAAGTGCCATTTGGTTCAGATGATGATGATGGCCCCTCAAATTTTGGTATTTTAATCAAGTGCCCTCCTACTATACTTAATTGAATACGAAGAAGAATGTACAGAATAGACGAACCATAAATACTAACAATAACCCTAGTAAATGCAATAACTTTAAGCTCTTCCCAGGCCTCCAATTTGTTGTCAACTTGGTTAGACATTAAGCGTTCTTGAATTAGTTCTGCATCTAGAAGTTCTCCAATTCTTACTTTCATCATGTCGAACATGTGTCTGAAGGTTGCGATACAATTTCCATCAATACTTTCAAAGTACTGTTGTCTTTTAACTTTTTGCCAATATATTTTTGCCTGATCTTCTTGATATTCTACAAATCTATTTGCAGCATATCTCACGCCATAAGATGCCACTTGAACTGCTATTCCACCGAACACTACTTTCTTCCAATGGTTGCCAACAAATTTCTTTGCCCTTTGAAACATTTTGATAGATGATAGATGAAGAGATGAATTGAATTTGAGATTGTAAACTTGAAATGGAACTAATAGAAGATGATAAATTTGACTAATTGGTGGTGCACTAAGATGAGAGGAATTCTGAGTCTCCGGAACCGGGGGCCTTCACTCCAGGAGTCTTATCCAGTCGATTGATGACAAAGTTTGTAGTGTCAATAAATCTAAAACGTTATTATTGTTATTAATAATATGCCAAAATTAATTTACATCCTTTCGTTATCAATTTTACTAACCTTTCAACGCAATTGACCATACAACCTTCAGTTTTTCCGTCCAGTCGTGCCGATGGTTTGTCCATACAAATGTCCCAGCACTGTTCCGTCAGCCCATGAACCAAATGCTGGAAAATGAAGAACAAAATTAAAATCAAAATCTAATATACCTAGTACAAAAATCTATATATCGATCAATTACCTGGAACCGTTGTTTTTGGGTTTCGACTTCAATAAAATTTTGAAGATGTGGATCCTTTTGAAGATCATTCAGGCTCATAATTGATAATTAAAACAAATCCGGCGTCGGAAACAGCAAAGTTTTATTCCACGCCAAATTCCTCCAACCAACTATATTAAATAATTAGAAAATGAGATATAAACATATTTCTGTCCTAATCACTCTTTTAAAGCACTTATTATCACCAATTAATAATGTTACTTACCGAAATTATAATTTTATCCCTACTCTTTGCTCATCAAATTAATTTTCAAACTTGAAATGACACGCAAAAGAAACGAACGCGAGATGTCGTATGAAATATATAACCAACAAAGTTTCATGAATTAGTTTGATTTATTCCAAAATTATAAATTATCACAAGCGCTCCTTCATATAATTAAATATATAACTAATAAAACTATTCCCCTTAATTCATTTTCTCAATATTTAAAATTAATAATTCCAGTCTCTTTATATTCATGTGAAAATGTTTAGCTATAAAATTACAAGTACTGCGTAATTGCGAAAATGTTAAAGTACTTAAAATAAATAAAACAAAAGTAAGCTAATGAAGATCACTATTTTTCTTGAAGATGCCTTGATTGTCTCATTTTTGTATTGTCTTCATTTCAAAGGTCGATGCATAAGTCGTCTCCTGCCAGGGTCGTAAGAGGAAGGTAGCTGTGTGATAATCATACAACAATTAGTTTCAAAACTGTCAAATACATTGTTAACAAAATAAATAGTGCGACAGTTAATTATTATTAGTAGCATGCAGTTACATTAGAAAAGATTCAATTTTTCTTCATTTTCATGCATATTTTTTACCAGTGAATAAAGCAATGAATTTTACAAAACGATTTATCCTGCGTCATGTAACGGATACACAGTTCGTGGTTGAAGCCCATAAAGTGCATTTTATGGCTTGACAATTAAAAATAAAATTGCATGACGAGTCTTTAAAATAGTGAGTGAAAAGATTTGCTTTAAAAATTGCAAGAAAACTCTTACAGAAGCTCCTATCCTTGATAGATAGCGATTTCTAGAAAGAAAGTCAGAGCTAATGGAAGTTGTAGAAACTGGAGCAACAGTCTCCATTTGGTCCCTTTCCAAAGATTCTGCAAGCCTATCCAACAAATATCTTTACACCTCATTGATCCATTCAAATAAAGCAAGATTCAACAGCAGACTTTTAACATAAATATTCAGTATAATACATAATTAAAACAAAAATAATAGCCAATCGAAATAGTTTTTAAATCTATTAAAAAACTGCGATCGAGCTTTATAATGGTAAAAAAAAGAGTATTATATTATATGCCCTAGCTACAAACAAGGACAATTGAAAAATGTTAGAGGGTTACGAACATTTTGTGATGCTCCCAACGGTCACGATCAGTAATGGACATATTTAAAATCCCAGTGAAGGAGGAATCGTTCAGCCACAACATAACAGTGCAAGCCAATGACACTAAAGCATCCAAAAGAAAGGTCATTAAATCAAGTTCACCTGTAACTTTTAATCATCATCAGCCACTAATTCGCCGGATTCATTATTTTGCGTTTCCAAGTGCTCTAGAAGCTGCCGACGTTCTGGACCCATATTGAGGCGTCCCTCAGAATCCCATAACCAAAGAAGTAAAATCATCACCAATGACACTATCCACGTAGATAATCAATTTTCAATATGAATGTAAAAAAAAGACACAGTTTTGTAAATAAATAAATAAATAAATAACGTCTTGACTTTTTAAAATTAAAAATATCGATAAGTTGGAACTTACGGCAAAGCCAGGCTATAAAAAATACTTCCAGCATGAGATAACCGCCTTGATCAACAATAATACCAGCTATTTGAGTAATCACAGCCAATCCCAAATTTTGCACTGATTGCATTCTGTTTAGATTACATTTAAAAATTAAATTTCCATTTATTTTTCTTGATTACTTACATTCCGTATGCAGTGCCAAGTTGATGTTCAGGTACGACTAGGGCAACCATGGGCCATAATGCACTGGCAAGCATTGAGTACGAGAGTCCCATGATGCACATCCCAACGTAAGGGTTGAGGAATGTAAAGGCCAAAAGAGCGTGAGCCCCAATGGTGACTAGAATGGATATGAAGACATAAAACACATTTCTTCCGGTTCTGTCCACCAAAAATCCAAACAATGGAGATGCAACCGCAGAGACAATGTACAAAATACTGTTTACTGCATTTGCTCCTTCAGGCGTAAAATCAAACTTTCTTTCGAAAAATACTCTGTAAATAAACAAAATATATATTATAGCATTTTTCTTAAATGAAATTTAGATTACATACTTTCCAAGTCCTATAAATGGAAATATAGCAACATAATATGCGGTACAAGATCCGCACATTAACCAAAAGGACATGGGGAAGTATCTGACATCCGACAGTTGAATTTTTTCACCACTTCCAGCAGTTTGCTTTTTAAGAATCTTTTCAGCTCGGAAGTCAAAAACGGCCAAAGCCACAGCACAAAGTAGAGAGAGAAGACATGTTACTCCAGCTAGAAATTCAAAATTTAGCTTAAAGTGAACAAATATAAATTTACGAGACAAACCAATCATTAGGACAATTCCTGTGCAAGTGTATCCTTTGTAAAAATTGTTCATCCATTTGTACAGAGGTTCCATAGAATTAAAATTAACTGTTGATCCAACTCTTGCAAAACTAAGTTGGAGGCCAAAGACCATGTTCAGCTCCTTTCCCTTAAACCAACTTACGGCATAAGCATTTTGAGCAACTGCTAACGACTCACCCCCAATTCTATAATTTTATGATTACAATTATTGATTAATTATCATAATCGACATTAAAATATAAATATTGAGAACATACCCAAAAATAAAACGACCTACACACATTAGCCAGAACATGTCCAGCAGTCCTCCCAAAGCAAATACAATTTGCCCAATGACAAGAAAGACACAAAAAATTATTGTCCCACATCTTATACCGAATACACTAAAATTTTAAAATGAAAATATTCAATTAATGTAAAGTTTCTATTGAAAACTTTCAATTTTTTTGTACCTATCTAAAAGGAAGCCTCCAACAAAGCAAAGCACAACATTTGGCCAAGAGTACCAAGAATAAAGAGATGTAAATTGAGTTGTCGTAATGTCCATATCTTGTATAAAATAATCCTGCAACGCTCCTGGATTGTCGTAGCAAAAATAAGACCCTGAAATTGACATAACCTCATTTAAAACTAGTTCAATCCCACGTGTATTTGTCTGTCTGTACCAAATCCAAGGAAGCACATGAAGAAGAGTACAATAAATCTGTGGGGGGTGCTTCTGGGGTCGCAGAGCGTGGTGCAGCAGCCAGACCTTGGCCCTTCCTCAGATCCTCCATACTCCCTCCTTTCCGAACTTTCTTCCCCAGTTAAAGCTTCCGTGTCGGACATTGCAAGTGGTTAATTGTGGTGGAGGTTAAATTATAAATAAGTGGGACAAAGGTCCAAACAAAAGGTGCATCAAACAACTGTCAGTTCATCCCTCTGCCTAAAATATTAAGAATGTGTTATCAAACCAAGATTTTCCTCTGTAAAAAACAATTTGTTTTTCGTCACAATGTAAATATGTGATTTGTAAATAATGTTACCTTTTTCATGAGTTGACCTTTTGTCCAGTAGTTAGTTAACTATTGAACACTTTCCATTTGCTGATTGAGCACTGTCATTAAATTCTGTAACATTTTGTTGTTGAATTGAATGGTATCAAAAATACGCCTACTTGTTACTCCTTTTACTGTTATATAACATGAGTATACTTCATTGGTATATCGCCTAAAAAGTCTTTTGTGCATAATCTTCAATAGGAAGTAATCTCAATTTTATTATAGGACCTATAATATCCTATAAGATCAATATTAAGATTAAGACGCCGTATTAAATGTGGAATGGAAATATTTCATGCATTCCATTTGTGTCGAAATATTTGCAGAATGATGTGATCAGCTTAATTTTGCATACGATTAAATTTCAAACAAACAATTTTCATTTTTTAACGTTTTATTCAATTTTTATTGGTAGACATTTGAAAGGTTTTAAATTGTGTTTATATTTTGAATAGTTTCTAAACTACAACAATTTTTAGGAGATTTCTATTGCACCCTCCCAATTCAATGTTTCTATTTTTTAAGGAGAATGACACATACAATGTATTGTATTGTATTTTAGGTGGGTTGATAATTTGATAACATTTTCTTAAAATTATTGGAATTTTTTATAATATTTCACTCTTGCTTAAAATCTTTTTTGACTGCTTAAAAAGTTGGTATTTACAAAATTAAATGCAACAAAGTTTGGATAAAACATTTGTACAAATAATAATAAGAGCTCAATATAATCTCGTAAATAAAATCTTCAAAATATTTTCCAATGAGATCGACAATGCGTTCTCTACTCTTTTCATCAGTGTACTAGAAATGTTCCAAATATTTGAGTTTTGATTACATAAAATCTCGGGTTTACAATCCAAGTCTAATTGTATGTTGTAAGGTAACAAGAAAAATGATAGCAGCTAATAATTCCATGTTTGTTTACTACTATAATTCCTAGGTCAACGATTGTTTTGCATGTCGACTAGCAATGTATCTGAATAATGAGACTCGGCTCTTTGGAATTGTTGGACCTTTGTTAAAGTCATTGTTGACGTAAATGGTTAAAGTATATATATATATATAATTGTATATATAATAATTTTCATGGCTAATTTAAACTACAACTATACTAGACACTATTAAAATCTTTTTTCATCATTAGGGTAACGAAAGTGTTGAAAAATATTTTACAAAATGTTAAAATACCGGGGGTTTAAAAGAAATATTTTGCTACCTCCACCATTATTTAACTATTTTGGAAAAGGACATGGGAAACGGTTTAGAGAAGATGGGAATAAGTTGTTTTGACATGGGTGGCCTTTCTCGTCTGTGGGCCAGAAGATCGAAGTTTATGGCTGAAAATGAAACATTTAGTTTTTATACATGAATTAAGTGTTTGTCACAATTTACATAATTGACGGATAGGTCTGCAGTTGCAGGGCTTTGTTGAGAACCTTTAACTAAGAAAATGTTCTGAGAAAGTTTCCCATAGCGTTGTCAAAGAGAGAGCATGATTTTTGAGTAAGTAGCAAATAATTTGTCAGCACAGAGACATAACGATATAGAGGAATAAATTAATTAATGAGAGAAGCACCCTTGGTTAACAGTAATTGTCTATGGCTTTAGCTTTCACCCATTGCCATCACTAATTTGAACTTTTATAAATAAAAAAGCACCGAAAAGCATTGTCTCATTTCCTTAAAATTATAATCCAGAAATTGATTAGTCTTCGAAATTCCTTGTTCAAACTTGGTATGTTTTGTGTTTTATATAAATTTGCTTCGTGGTTGGTTAAGACAGTTGACATAAGAAGAAGGGTCTCCCATTTTTTTTTATTTACACGGGTGACTTTGTTGTATTTTGATGACTAGGCAAACCAACGAGGAAATTGGAATAAAACTTACTTAACCGAACCCGAGCTCTGGTTTGAGGAAGTTGTTGTGGGAGTATTTTTGCTAAGCGTACTATCGCTTTTGGCATTTGAAGACATTGGAATGTCACTGTTGTTGTTGACTATATTGGCATTACTGTTGCTTGTAGATTTTGTTGAAGTTCGGCTTTTAATTGTATGACTGGCCGACTTCTTTGAAGACGATGATGGCGATGATGATGATGATGATGCAGTGGCAGGAATTTTTCCAAATGGAAGTGGAGATGATTTGGGGGCCTTTGTTGTCGGCGTTGTTGTTGTTGCTGCTGTCGTCGTTGTTGTTGCAGGATTATCAGGGTTCCATTGGCCTCGAGATTTCCCTCGGAAAGTCTTTGGGCAGGGGGTGAGAATATCCCTGGGAGCAGCAAGTCGTGTTATGGATCGTGTCACTGGACGACCGACAGTGACTTCATTGAGATTACTGCTTCTGCTGCATACATAATCGTTTAGTTTGTTATGCTGATTTTGATTATCTGTGTCTGAGGGGTTTGGGGTCAGGTTGTTAGAACTAAGCTCTGCTGTCGAATTCGACGCTGTCAGTAGCCGTGTAGACCCACCACAGTTGTTAGATTCGCGATCACGATGTGGTCTATATTTCCCAACGATTCCCGAATTCAGCAGCGTGAGAAAAAATTAACAACCCACCAGTATTAAATTGTGTATTAGTTACCCACCATTTCCATACATTGACACACAAAGGCAAACATTATGCGAACTATTTTACAACAAACGCCGCACACCAAAATGCGACCCCTTATTAGCACAAATAACCACAACAAGCATAAATAATTAAATTATTAATTATATATCGCCAAATTAACAAACCAAGAATCCATATTATACTAATAATTAAAAACTAATCCCTTTGTAAGAAAAAGAATCAGAAATAAATTAGTTATAAAAATTATGGTGAAATATGATAAACTAATATAAAAAAACAATAATAATATCAAGTAACAATATCAATTAAATTTTACTGGTTGAAATATTATTGCATTAATTGGTAAAAAGTTAAAAAAGCAAAGTGAAAAGGTAAGGAAATAGTCAATGAAATTAGAAATTATACCAACTCGGAAAAGAAAGTAAAAGCGGTTTCACACATTATTAGCTTCCTTAAGCCGCAAAGCGCCGTTAGTTAAGAAAGAATCGCCTAAAAACTTTGTACCTCTTGCTTGAACTAGTTGAAGCATTAGTTCCAGCTCCCCGTTTCAATCGAGAAGACTCTCGAGTTTCGGAAATTGTTCCATTTCTTCGTGAGGCAGCATTTTTATTTGTGGTAGCTTTTGGGGGCTCCAAAGATGGCATTCTATATTAAAATTTCAAGAAGCATGTAAAAAACGCAAGATATGGATGTTAATTAAATTTAATGGATAACGCACTGCCGCATAGCCTTAATTCTGTTTAGCATATCTCCTTGAGTAACTTCAGAGTCCTCTTCTTCGTCTCCGTTGATATCCTCTGCACTTACAACAACTTCTATCATGTCGTATCGTAGTCCATCATTATCGTTATCCCTTTCTTCCAACTTCATTGATCCCACTTGAGCTAGAATGGATCGAACTTTGTCACTGGAAGCAGCGAGAACACCGTTGCCATTCTCAATATCCAAAATTGAATTCTTCCGTTTCACACTGTAAATAGGATAGTCAAACTTGCGGAGGGAAGAATTGTTGTTCTTCTGATTTTCTGCAAGCACGAGCTCTCCTTCCCGTCTCAGGTACTCTTCCTTACTAAAAATTAATTAATTGGTGCATTTAACTCAGAATTACCTGTTAGCTTGATACTATGAATTAAAAATTAGTAATTACTCTTCCAGCCATTCTTGCTGCAAACCGATCACTGAGCCTGGACGACATAATCGAACCCATGCAATTGCTTCACGTGCTGTAAAGTTGAAGTGTTTAATGATGTAGCAAGCAATTAACGACCCTGTTCGACCAAGTCCAGCTGAAATAATATTTTGCTTAATTAAGGCTTTATAATAATAATATTAAATATAATATCAAATTCAATCCGTTACCTTTGCAATGGACAGCTATAGCCCCAGGCGTTTTCTCAGAAATCTCAAGAAATAATTCCATAATGGGATCACTTGGAGTGCTTCCGTCAGTAAAAAACAAATCTTTATGTTGGAATCCAGCACGAACAAATCGAGTAGCGTCATACAGTTTTCTATTCAACCGCACAACTGTCATAACATTATTATCCGCAAAATATTCAAAATATGCATCAGGAGCATGCAAAGGGTATCCATTCAAAGTTCTGGTTTTTGGATGTGGGCCACAAAACGCAATGAATTTTTCTGGGACAATCCAGTTCAAATCTGCGTTTTCAACACGCTAAAAAAAATAAAATTAGTATTAATCAAGTCTTTTTCATATCTTTTTTTTCGAAAAAATGTACCTCATAATATTCATACTCTTCAACATCAAAATCTTCAAAATCAAAAAACTTGTTTTCAATTGCTCTGTGAAGTGCATTGAAGACATCCAGTATTGTTATGTAGAAGGAAGCGGAACCAAAAGACGCATCTCGGAAGGAAATGAATGGAGGTCCATTTGGCCCAAGCAAACTCCTGTATGCTTCTTCAGGGGATTTGTTCAGGTAAATAATCTACAAAAATTAGTGATATTAAATCAGCTGTCAATGTTAACTTAAATTAATTTTACTCTTACCGAATATGCCCCCACGAGAAAAGCTGCATTCACTCGTTTCTGTGGGTCCGAGCTTGTATAATGAATCAACCGTTTTCTTGCCAAACAAGTTGTCTATAAAAATTTATTTTTTAAATAAGTAAAATTAATTAATTATGGGCAATCAATATAAATTACTTACTCTCAGCTTAACATTCAATTTTTGACAATATCGATATAACATGGCTAAATTCAAGGGTCCAAAATCAGAGTTGAAGTTTTCATACACCAACTCGTCGTCGATGCTAAAGTAGTGAGTGTTTACAGTAGACTTTAATCGAAAGTGTCCTCGTAAAGTTGCAAAATAAAGCCGATCTATTATAAAAATAATAATATTTAAGATTATATTAGCTACAATTTTTGAAAAAACAAACCTTTAATGATTTCTGAGGCATACAGCACGGCCCCATCTCTATCCGGGTCAATGGACACAATTGGTTGGTTCTCGTCACTCATCTTTGGTCAAAACTGCAGACGGAGAAATGAAAATAATCAGACTTGTAAAATAAAATCCTTGAAACATGTTTTTTTGACAGAAGCTTTGGTCATGGACAATGGAATTAAATTACGCTTCTAAAAATAGGCTAAATTAAAAATTAGATTTATATGGTAAAAGAGGAGTGAGGGCGTAGCTGAAAGGTGCATCATATTTTGACATGGTCATTACAGTTCCCAATGACTAAGGTCGTGTAGGTGGACAATACCAAATTGGCATAGTTCTTTCTGCGTACAGTGCACACTGTATCCATCGCACACTGCAACTTTGAGCAAAGTCAAACGACCATTTTATGCATACTAAAACTTTATGTGCAATTTTCTTTTGTCTATAGCAAACACCAAAAATTAACAGTTTTGGACCGTGCAAAATTTTTGTGGATACGACCCCAAATCAATGCATTGCAGATGCATGTTGGCTTAAATGGATTGCACAATATCTGTAGCTTTTTGCTTTAATTATATAACTGTCCAGTCAAGGTTTATTTATGTTTATAAATTACGTGCTGATAATGTAAAAGGATGTCAAATTGAAGTAAGACCAACAATAAATTGGTGCTTGGTGCTTTGTCAATGATAATTAAACGGGATGAGCAACAGTCAACGAACTCTTCAAATTGAACACAAAGTAGCACTAACTTAAATGTTGGAGCAGTTAACTGGCTTGAGACCCTTCTCACCTTAATATCGAGTACTCCCTCGCTTTTTGACAATTTTGTTGTTGGTGGCCTCACAAACTCCGACACTTGTTTAAATATTTAGTATGTTGCTTAACGACTAATTAACTAATGTGATCATTTCGGTGTCAGCAACAGCTCTTTCTTTAAAGTGTAAATAATAATACAACTTTAGCTGAGCTAGCAAAAAACAAGTCCTTCGCCCACTCTGCACAAACCCAACGGACAAAATCTATCCCACTCTCCAAAAGTATACCACAGAGCAGTTGCCTTAGCAACTATACCCCAAGGTGCTAAAACACACCATCCACAAACCACATCAAAGCTACATGACTATCATAATAGTACTATTATAGTAGTACTATAGCAGAGGTGCAACCAATCACTCAGAATGATCGAAAAAAGATTGAGAGTGAGTGATCGATTTGCGATTTTTAGAGGAAA
>JAQIXN010000510.1:0-36651 GCA_034698145.1 Proisotoma minuta
TTAAATTACGCGTTTAAAGCTTAGCATCTCCGTTGAAATGGCGAGCTATTTCCAACGTTTACAACGTTTTATTTTATTCTTAGATTGGCGTCTTAAATCCTTTCATCCACAATCAGTTATTGTGTCTCAAATCGTTAAGATCAAATATCACCCTTTAAAATTAAATATTACTTTTAAAACATAGTAGTTATTATTGACCAAATGGTAAATATGTTAAATTCTCATTCAGTGTTGGTTCTATTCTTTAGACGACGAGTGGATAATCGTATTAAAATGAGATTCATTGTCTTTATTTTTCACAGTCTACTTCCAACTTGAGAGCACAACGGATAATCATTTGTAGTTTGTTTCACCAATAGTTATATAGCTTGTTCAAATTAGCAAATAAACACCTTAAGTGTAGAATGAGACAAGTTCCTTTTGATCAGGCTTTTGTAATAAACTGAGCCGAAACAAAGTGAGGATTTAAGACAAGTTTGAGTGAAATTATAAATTTTATCTAAATATCTGGAATACGTAATAATCAGCAAATAATAATAATAGAAATATATTATTAAAATGACTTTGAAAACGTGCCTAGTAATACTCTTTCTTCTTCAAACACTTTCTGTTTCAATCCACTGCTTCATTGCAAAAGGCTCAAGTTTCACGGTGGAAAAGAAATTAAAATTGCAAATGAATCACCCACACTATGAATTTACAAATGTTAGCCAATACAGATCTGCTCTCTTTAGGATTGAACCTAACTTGATTTTAGACTTTAATATTTCGGTAAGCTTAAATAAGCATTGCATCAAAATTAACTAACATAACTGCCATAATAATATACTATGCAATGTACAAAAATATATTTTAGAATGCCGTGATGAAATTCCAATTCGAGGTTGATGATGACACTCCGTCTTTGCATCCTGTTTTTATTTCAGTAATTCAAAGACATGAGCAAATCTCTCTTCAATTGCCTGTTGTCCGTTCTTCGTAAGATATTAATAATTATTATTGATATGTAAATGTGTGGTTAGGTGATATACTTTATGTGAACCAGGATCCGATATATTTCTGCAAATCAGTACATCTGCCTTCCGGAGGATAAATCATTAGAAGAAGGAGGGGAAATTTTTATCAGTGTTTCAACAGGCAGTTCACAATTGATTGGGTTTCATTTCCACGTGCTTGTTAAAACTATTCAATTAAAGTAAGTATCCAAATATACAAAATGCATTTATGCATTATAAATATTTAATTCACAAATATATTTAAGGTTGAATGAAGTTCATAATTTGGTCATAACTCATGTGAGTCCAGGCATGATCAAGGTTCCGTTTTTTCAAAATGTGTCTGAAAATGTTGTGATTAAAATTGCATCCCAAAGTGAAAGCTGCATGGCTGTCGGAATACACGAGCCAAAGGTGATAAATAAATAGCAACTTTTGTTTTTGGCTGAATTGTGGTGAGTTATGTGTTGATTTTATTTATATGATTTTATTAATAGTGTCCGGTTTTCCATCCCGAGGACAACACGTTGATTAATAATAAAAATACTAATTGGCAACTGATCAGTACGAAGGATGCAGAAATACGAGTCCATGTATTTATTTAAGAAAATTTATTACCTCATGTTATATCAAAGAAAACCGATGCTAACTTTTATTTCAGATGGGAAAATATCTTGGAGGTTTCTACATTAAACTTTTGCTCCAGGACGAATGTATTAACGGGGGGAATTATCGGAAGAAAAACGTTTCAATTTCCATTGAAAATGGGTTGCCGATGTCCATCACAAATGGAAGTTTTTGGATACAGATAGCTATTCCACCCATAGTTAGTTTGTCGGTAGGAGTTGTAATTGGAGCTTTATATTTAATAACGTATGCTTGCTCTCGGAAAACGTAAGTTTAGATTAGATTATTAAACAAAATGCTCCACAAAATGAACATAAATTCCACTCTTTATTAGAATGCTGTCTTGCAGGACGTATAATGTGAACAAATCTGAAAATAATTCCATTTCTGTTCAGAAGTTTGTCAATTTAGCAGTCAAAAAGAAATCTCTCAACTATGGAAAATGGACAATTTTTCTCTGTTTTATTATTGGAATTCCAATCATAAATCAGACACTTTACTATTTAATGGTAGATATTTATTATTAAAAATAATAATGCATTTAAAAGCTTACATTTTTTAAACTTTTAAGGTTTCTACAAATAATAGATTTGGATTATGCTCATACAACGCAGTTTGCTCGCATACATTTTATGGGATTAGAAATTTCAATCACCTTTGGTCAAACATTTGCTACATAATCTTGGGAATCTGTTTTAATTGGGTAACTTTCGTCAAAAAAATTATTCGGGGTGGCAATTCTGACCGTAAGAATGGATATAAATATTAACCGTTTTATATCTTCAAATTGTTTGATATTTGCTTGGTTTTTAGAAGACGAAGGAATAATGTATACAGTTGGTGTGTTTTACGCAATGGGTTGTGGGCTCTGTTTCAAAGGAATATTTGGCTGTATTATGTCATTATGTCCTTCCAAATCCCAACACGGTAATTTATCAGAAGAAAGTTTTTATGAATGCCAAACTTTTTACAGGTACTATTATTTATTTCAGATGCGATGTATTTGACTATTATACTGATTGCAATTTGTCAGTTGAAAATTTCTGAGACCCGGAAACCGAGAATGTTTAGCATGTATGTATGAAAAATGACCATTATTTTTATACTATTTCCTACTATGTACTTATTGTAAACTATGGTCAATCTTAATTTTGTAGTGGTTCATGCTATGGCTTTTTAGCAGTGATTTTTCTCCTCTTCAATATCGGAATTACGTTTGAGCGATATTTATCTGACTCTGACGACATTGTCTTTGGATTCCATGTACTTCTAGCTGTACTCCAGGGAATATTTATTTTTTATGCTTCAGTTTATTCAATTTACATTGGATATCCTATCAACCGTAATTACCTATTATTAAAACTTTGAAAAATTGGTATGTAGGGAATTAATGAAATTGTCTTTTATATGCAAAGGCTTTCAGAAAGAAAAAGATGTTGCTGAAGTCCCACTTCGTCAGATTGAGGACAATGGACAAGTATCAAATCCTTCAAGAAATGGTCAACCTGAAAACAAACAGTTCTTAATGAAAATGAACGAAATTCCGAGATTTCTTTGGATTTTTCCAAAAATTTGGCATTGGAAACTTCCAAAACTTAGACTGGAAAGGATTGCCTATGTTCTGCTTTTATGGGGTTTAAATGGATACTTAATTTACTTCTCTTTGACCGTTAAAAGCTCCCTTTACATTTTCATCTTTCTGGGTGCAAATTTTTCCCTTAATTTGCTATATTATTTCTTGATGAAGGTATGCTTTATAATTTAAAATCATAATATAATTCATAATTTTTTTTAGTTTGTTTTCGGAGAGTTTACATGCAGTTGGAAATCAATTCAAGTGTTGGTGTATTTTATTATTTTCTTGGGATTTGGAGCTGCTTTTGGTTACTATTTTCTACAGAACATTTCTGAGGTGAATGCAGATTACCAGTCTGGTGAAAATTGTCTTTGGTTCCAACCGTATCCATTTTACAACGTCCCATGTTTCATGAACATTTTGTTTGCTCATGCTTTCTTCATGCTTTTTATGGTAAATATGAATAGTAATAATAACGAAACAAAAAGGTTAGACTTGTATAATTTATCCTTTATATAATTAGGTTCTCTTGTGCATTGACGATGGTGTGGATGGAGTAAACAGAGAATATCTTATGGTTTTCTAAACAAAATATGTATTTGACGGGTGGAATTGACCATCATTTTACCTCTGTTTTATTATGTAATTTAATTTTGTATTACTTCTAATAGTTCTAATCAGTTTATGTATTCGTATTTTTTTATTAATCAATTATAATGATCTTTATATAATAGTTGGAAATAATATAAATTTTATGCATTTTTAAAATTATTTTTTACTTGAAAAAACAGTAGAAAGACGCAGCATCTCGCACCATTCAATATATTTTGGACGTTGGAACTTAACCTTGTTATCATTCAGGGCAAATCGCTGCTTATACTTGCACAAAAACTTTCCTAATCGCTTATCATTAAATGCCTCAAAATTATAAATATTAATGAATGGTCCAATACATAAGTTTTGTATCTGATGTGATAATTCTTGTGAATGCGTAATGTTATTCATTCAATCTATACAAATAAAGAATTTTTCTCATCAGTTCAGTGGCCACTTTTGTTTTGTAAGTTACTCAATCCCAAACACTTTACATTTAGGTCAACGAAAAGGACAAACTTAAAATAAAATTGTTTTCCGAAATATAAGTTCAAAATGTCAGACTTTATTAAATCCATTTCAAATACAAATTTTTCGTTTCTGAATTTTTTGGGAGCTGGAGCAGCGATTGGGATTTCGTTATGGGCTTTGGTACACCGAAAATTTATTTACATAGTCATTCGAACTTTTCCCAGAGACATGAGGTTAGATTTTTGCATGGTATGATTTTATGCATGAAAACCAAACTATTTATATATTACAAGTAGGAAAATTCATCATTTTAACTAACAATAATTCTTTATATGTAGAGCACTTTCGAGATTTTTCAGAGTTATGTTAGACCTGAGATATTTTCAACGACATAACTACACTGTTGCACGTGCATTTGATGATATTGTTCAAAAGCACCCAAAGAAAGTTTTTTTGCGTTTCGAAGATCAAAGTTGGACAGCAGAACAGGTTCAATACAATAAACTTAATTAATTGATGAAATTTTGCAAATGAAAACTTTTATTTAGATTCAAAAATTTAGCTACAAAGTTGCCAACTACTTTCAACAACAAGGCTATAAAAAGGGAGATAAAGTAGCAATTTTTATGGAAAATTCTATCGAGTATGTGGGAATTTGGCTTGGACTGAGCAGGGTACAAAAATAGAAATTAAGAAATTATAAATCAATTTACAACGCGAGGCAAAATGAGACAATTCATAAAATATTTCATCTATGTAGATTGGATGCATTTCATCACTTGTCAATTATAACTTAAGACTTCAACCCTTGAAACATTGTTTCGACTCTGTCAACTGTAAGTCTATAATATACAGCCCAGGATTATCTCATGGTAATGTAATGTTAAAATAGCTGGTATGCAATCAAAACATAAAAGTTTGAAAATTACTTTATCATATACAGCGATTGAAGAGTTGGTGGATTTGGGGGATCTTGTAAATGTGTCAATTTATTGTGTTGGGCATGATCCGTCCAAACAATTAAGTAGCTTTGCAAAAGATCTATTAGGAATTCTAAAAGATATTTCAGAAAGTGCACCGATTGTAACTGAGCCACTCGGGTTTTTGGACCCTTTAATTTATATCTACACTTCAGGAACGACGGGTAAATATTTCATGAGAAAGCTTTTAAAGATAATTTTTTAAATTTAAAAATAGGGTTGCCAAAAGCCGCAACAATTAAAATGAGTCGATATTTCATGGCTGCCGTCGGAAATTTTTACGTCCATGGAATAAACAAAAACGACACTCTATACACGGCGTTACCACTTGTAAGTTCCACTTGTTTGTACAAAAAAAATAAGAGAATTAGATTTTGTATTTGACTGAATCATTCAGTACCATGGGGCCGGATCTATGCTGGGGTCGGGTACCATGCTTGTTTATGGATTAACTCAAGTTCTAAGGTCAAAATTCTCTGCCTCCAAATTTTGGAGTGACTGTATCAGATATAATGTTACGGTAAACAAAGATTTTTCATTGATGTTTGCATCTTTTTTAATCTCATTAGATATTTCTAATACACAGGCTGCACAATATATTGGCGAAATATGTCGCTATTTAATAGCTCAGCCTCCATCTCCAATTGACAAAAGTCACACTGTCAGAGTTATGTTTGGTAATGGTCTGAAAGCGGAAATTTGGGGAGGTAAATTTTACAGAATAAGAAAATGTTATCTACTGCTTTAAGTACGAATTTATATTTGTAACATAGATTTTGTGAAAAGATTTAACATAAAACATATCAGCGAACTGTATGGGTGAGTGAATTGTTATATATTTTATATTGTTTATTATTTGATTTGCATACTATTTAATAATCAATTATTAAATCTTTCAGTGCCACCGAAGGAAACTGTAAAAATCTTTTTTTTTTTTTTTTACTTTTTTAATATTTTTATTTTAAAATACTCTCATATTAGGTAATATGGTAAATATGGACGATAGGATTGGGGCTGTTGGATTTATCCCGATACTTTTCAAACGACTTCTCCCATTGAAAGTTGTTAAAGTTGATGAAGTTACTGGGGAGCCTCTTAGGTTTAAAAAAATTAAATGTACATAGCTTTTAAAAAAATCAAATTGCAAATTTAAAATTATAGAAACTCAAAAGGCTTTGCAATTCCGTGTGAAGCAAACGAGCCAGGAGAACTGATTGGTAAAATCCGAAGAAACCATCCGATTTCAGATTTTGAAGGATATGCCGATCAAAATTCCTCTAAAGATAAAGTTCTATTTAACGCATTTCGAAATGGGGATCGTTGGTTTAGATCGGGAGATATTCTAATGATGGATGATTATGTAAGAGCATCAAGAGATAAAATTATATACAGATAAAATTATTTTTATAACATTTTTTGTTCACAAAAAATGTTCATGAACAGGGATACTTTTACTTTTGTGACCGGAAAGGCGATACATTCCGATGGAAAGGGGAAAATTGTTCTACACTACAAATAGAAGCTGTAATCATCACTGCATCTAAACTTCAAGACGCTGTAGTTTTCGGAGTTACAATTCCTGGGACAGACGGACGCGCAGGCAACACCCAAAAAATTGCTTACTTAGTAAATTTTTTAATTTGTTGTTTTCTTGTTTTCTTTTAAAACAGGGATGGCAGTAATTTCAGATCCGGATAATAATTTGGATTTGAACCATTTGGCTTCCGAAATGTTTAAAAACTTGCCCAGCTATGCCCGACCTTTATTTATCAGAATTACGCCAACTTTGGAAAAGACAGGTAATAATCGTAAACACATGCATCATCTTTGTTTTATTTGTAAGATATTTTCGTTTGCTTTGCTAATAGGGACTTACAAATTGACAAAAGTGAATTATCAAAAAGTTGGATTCGATATTAATCAGACATCGGATAAAATATATTTTCTAAACCGATCAAAGTATGTGCCTTTGACTCAAGAATTGTATGATGATATAATGACTGGCATACTTCGTGTATAATACTTGACATTACTTGATGATTTAATACTTTTTGTACATTGTTTTAAATTGACATAAAATCATTAGTTTTTCGTAACGGAATTTTGGATTAATAATTTATTAATCACCCAATATTAACAAATGGATATTTCCCATTTTCATAAATGCACTTTTGTTGGTCGTTGAAAAACAGACTACACCCATACCTCACCTTAATTTATAGTGACAAATTAGTAACATTATTCTATTCGAGTCTCAAACAAGGAAAACATGTTCAATTCATTTGGGACAAAATTGACCACCAACAACAATAAATGAGACCATTCACCTTGTATTTGATTCTTGTACAACTACATTATTATATGCATTTCTAAAATGCCTCGACTACTATTGCTATTGATAATAATTTTAGCAGATCAGGGCTTTTCCCAAATTCAAACCAATAACATGATGGATTCAAGTTTTAAAAACTGCACAGAGGTAACCTTTCAGTGACTTATATTGAAGTCAATAAGAAATTATTATTATTGTAGTTAATTCCAAATTTCATTCAACACATAAATGATCACGGGGACAAAGGGGAGTGCGACAAAGTTGGAGAATTCCCAAGACCTGGAGATTGTACAGGATTTTTTAAATGTGTCAAAGGAAATGGGAAAATAACTCCTTTCTTGGAATATTGTGCAATCGGCTACACGTTCAATGGGAGAATTTGCATTCGAAATCAGAATGAAACCGATTGTGACCAATACATATGCAAAAAGGGTAAGATTAAGAAATTTTGATTGGAATGAAATATCTGTTTTTTGCAGATAAACCCAACACTAGTCAACAACTAGTATTGACACAGATTGCAGAGAACGAGGGGTTTCGGTCATCATGTGGCTTATTCACTATAGCGTTATTAACACTGATCACATGTGCTATTCTGAATTGATTTTAAAGATTTTTTTATTAACCAACAATGCATATGAACAGTTAATTATTGTAGGTTTCGAGTACCAAAGTTTATGAACACAATAAAAATTATGTATGTGATGGAAAACTCCGACAAAACATTTGTTCCAGCAAGCCAGCAGTCAACGGAGCCAACGATGTCAATTTGAAGTAGTCTTCAGCATTTTTTAATTTCATCAGCTCTTGTCGAACTCTTAGCATCTGTTTATAAAGGATATTAACGAAATAATTAGTAATAATAATTTATTATTAGTGTAAATTGGATTAAAACTTAGTAAACTTACATTTCTATTTGAAACCTTGGATTGGGTAAAATTTAAAACTTTGGGTTTGAGATCATCGTTTGAGAAGTTTGTGTTTTGAAGTAGCGTTTGCTGATAGTCCTCATCACTGTCTGACTGATTATATCATACAAAATAGGTTTTGTTATAATTCAATAAATATAATTGATAAGTTAAAACTTTCTCGTTATAATAGTACCTTAACTTGTTGTGAGTCTTTTACAGGAGACTCAGTTTTAGAATTCGGAGCCGTGTCGAAATTGCTTTCCAATAATAATGAGCTGAATATTTCAGAAGACGATTCAGTATTTTGAAGCACCTTAATGTAGCATAACGCAATATTTACAACAATTAAATATAAATATTAAATATATAAATGAAAGACGACGATTTTGTACCTTGGGCTTTTTTTGATTTCCTTTTACTTTTGGCTTTCGTGGTCGCTTAACTTTTGATTTTTCTGAGACAATGGTTGGAACGGCTAGTGAATTTTCTTCATCTGCCACCATAATGTCTCGTTTTACAATTTTCCGTTTTGGACTTTTACGACGTCGGACCCTTGTCTTTTGTCCCGACGGCTTGAGTAGACGTAAAGGTTCTGAATTAACGGTCATAGCCGGTTCGTCTAGTAAATTTAATTTCTTCTCAATAATACTGATTGGATAAGCATGCATAGATCCTTGAAATGTAGACATGTAGCTTTCAATCTAAAACAAAAGAACAACAAAAGAAATTGTAGAACCTTAAATTATTAATTTTTTTTCAAAACTGACCGTGGAATCTTGGTCTAAAACTTGTCCGTCTGATCCTATTATTATGAAATCAGTAGGATCTTTTTCCTGTTTAATGATTAATTAATTAATTAATTTTATTACTCCCAATAAAGTTTTGCAGCACAAATAATCTTTTTATAAAGTCACTTACGACAAGCATTTCCAAAAATTCCAAAAATTTCAGATCCTTGGAAGCTAACATGCTGTTGTCCTCTCCCAATTGTTCTTGAAAGGCAAGGATGTCCGTGTTCACATAAACTGGCACCTGAAAATTAAACTTTAAATCAAATTGATAATTGTTTTGTTTTGAAAATTACCATTTCATCCATTCCCATCAATTCAAGGTCATTGTTATCTTCAGACTCCAATTCACACTCGGTTTCCATTTCTTCGGATATCTGTAAAAATTTGAATATTATTCGAATGATGCACAGTTAAATAATTACAGTTTATAATTTTTTCTTAATGTTTTTGAGAATTACCATTTTACCATGTAGTTGAAATTGTGCAAAGTGCAGATTTTAGAGCACGGTCAAAAATGTTCATCCACTTGAATCAATCCCAAACCTTGAAACATGTGCACGATCGAATTGAAAATACGAGTATTATAATGTTACAAAATTTTAAAAGTTTCTTTGTTGTTTGATGATAAAACTATAAATAAATTATGTGTTTTTGTTTGATTCCTAGTTTCCAACTTGAATTGTTTTCAGGTTTAGCCCAGAGAAAGCAAAATGAGACAGATTTGTCAAACCATCATGCCAATAGTTATTTCCAGACAACAATTTCTTGAAAGACAAGAATTGTTATTTAGAAACTATGTGTTATCCGAATTTTGACTTGTCGTCATTAAATGGATTAGCCCAATAGAATTTATTGTTTGAAGATAAGGGATTTAAAGCCGGATAAATTAATAGTCTTTACATCGTTTATTTATTCTCATTTATAAAAGTTTTTTAGAAAAAAATTATACGGTACAATGGCACATGTTTAATTACAAATAAGTTCAGACAGGATTTTTATGGTTCACAGCAATAATTTGCAGGAAACCAACCGCTAGTTCCTTCGTGGACCTTTGTTCCGTAGTACCAACCTGGAAATTAAGGTTTAAATGTTTTTTCTACGACTTTTTTTTATTCTAAATGTCAATTACCATCTGGTTGCATTTGAGAGACTTCAATTGCGTCACCCACCCCAAAGGACAATTCGTCAGGACGTCGAGCTTCGTAAGGGAAAATTGATTCTACTCGTAACTTCTTGGCCGCTCCCATCATTGATTCCATTTTTGTCTTCCATCTCTCAATCTCAGAGTTTGTACGTGCAGCCAAAAACTACAAAATTAATATTCGATATATTCAATTCATGCTAAAAGAAAAATTTCAGAAAGAATCCTACATAAACTGTTTCTTTTTTGTCAAAATGGAGCATGAAGAAATTTTGAAAGTCGTTTGCAACTCCTTCAAGATTTGGCAGTGGCTTTATATGAGCATCTTCAGGAGCAGATTGATCAATCACCTCATATTTTCCATTCCTGGAAAAATAAGTTTTATGTAGAAATTAATATTTTTAAAAAGAATGATGAAAATGCATACGCCTTCCGTTTTGTGATGAGCAAATGATTTGCGAACAATAGAAGCCAGTACAACGTCCGCTTGCTTTTCCTGAAGGTCCAATTGATTTGATTTCCACCTCTGCCTTGGTCAAATGGATTTTTCATAAAGTCACCTTTCATTTGAAATTGACCAAATGAAGAAAGTGGTTTATCAGAAGAAATTTTATTAAATTCCAATTTCTCTAATATTGAACTCGTTTCTTCTGCATCTTGACTTTCTCTTGCTGCATCATTACATTCCAGTACCAGCTACACATTTATTTTTTTAAATATACAAATATTTATCTCGCCGATTACTACAAAATTAATTTTATTGATACTTACATTGGTTAGACTCTTTAAAGCCTCTTCACAGTGAGATTTTTCTTTGACAGAAGTTGTCCTCTGAATCACTGCATTGACTAAAAGTGGCAGTCTTGTTATTCTTTGCATTGGAAGCATCAAAAACGAATCAATTTGAAGCAACTGACATCTTGAATCTTCCTCTAGTGTTTTAATGACGTTCACAAATTCATCTCTAGAATGTCTATTAAATAAATGTACATTTGAGTAGCAATAAGCTTATTTCAAATAAAATATTATAGCATACCTCAATTTTTGCATTGTTTTATCTTGGTGTGGCTTGTTTCTACAATATTCTTTGTATACTAGAAATCTGGTATTTGCATTGTGATTGACAATTTCGCCAATTTCTTGAATATACCAAGATTTCTTGAATTCAGCTAATAGTTGACCTAAAAAAGACTGGGCACATTCACGGACTGTAAAAATAAATTAGCACTGTAAATGAAAAGTTGTTTTATTCGAATGCATTATATTATACCTTCTTCTATATTTCCAAACAGAAAACTTCGTTCTTCCTCACTCAGTACACTAATAAGCTCTTTGTTCTTGTAAAATACATTAATAAGAACGTCCAAAGACTTTAAATATGATGCTTCCGAGGTTAATATCTCAAATATCGCTTCCTGAAGTTGTTTTTGCTTGTCACAAAGTATTGAGAGAATACCACTTGCATTGACTTCAGGAAGTTCACACCAAAGCGTTCTTTGACCTACTCTTGGAACCAACATATCCAAAGTTAGTCCAAGGTTCTTGGGAATAACTGGTTGATAATCAGAATCATCCTCAGGCTGTATTTAAACAATGTTAAAAATTATTTACAGAAAATTGATTGCTGATTGAAATTACCTTAATGGAAATTCCATACGCATAATATTGGTAAAGAGGTTCTTCTTCCATTGAGTAAATTGGTTGAACTTGCGAGACAAAATTTCTAATCAGTTCTGAGTCTGAATCATAAAAGTCAGAATCATCAAAATCATCGTCTTCTGTAGTATTCCTTAATGGTTCAGATTTGTCATAAATACTATAATTTTGTGCACTTCCATTGCTACTTCCTCCGTAGATGCTTTTGGGGGGTTCTGGTGGAGGAATGCTAGGTCTTGAAATAGGCCGACGAAGTTGAGATTGATTTGCTTTATTGGAAGTATTAAAATTTTGAGAATGCTGCATGTTATTGGTAGTACTGTGAACTGGGCTAATGGTTGGGCTCATTTTCCCCTTTGTAGAAGCCAAACCGTTTGGCGATGACGACGAAGAAGAGGAAACATCCACAAACGTTTCAATACTGGATTTACTGGTCTTCCTAATTCCCATAAACTTTTTTGCAAGTTTTTTACCTGCAGATTTTGCTATTGTCGATAATTTACTTGGCGGAATTGGAGGAAGTTTATCATTGGGTTCGAAAACATTTTTATTACCAGTTGAGACCGAGTCTGCATAAATTATGTTATTCCCATAAATTGGTACGATCTTTGTTGACGAGCATTTACTGACTGATGTTTGCAAGGATGGTTCATGTCTTATAACATTGTTGCAACTAATTATACTTTGTTGGATTTGATTAGATGTCAAAGAAGGCCTTCTTAATGTTTCTGGGACAGGTGGGCCTGGGTTTTTTATTTTACTTGTATAATGAGTAATTTGATTTGTAATTCCATAAATTGGCTCAGAGTAAAATGAATCTGAGGAGTTGGAAGACGTGTAATTTGAAGACGGTGGATTTGGTAAAGGTTTATTGAGATCATCTTCATCTAAACAAAAATTTAAAAAACATAACAGTTATATCATAATCCATTTTAATGTACATCAATTTTAAAATAAAGCATTCGCATTAAAGTTAATATAAAAATGTTGTACTGCTTTGCATAGAAGATCAGTGTAATATTTTTCAAGGATTTATTATGTCTTCCGTGAGCAACTACTTTTTGCTTCACATAATAGCATTCCATAGATGTATCGTCAAATAAAGTTACAGGCACACTCCCTTTAATATAAATAGTTAAATCATCACACCAAGGTTGATTTTTCATAAAAATAGAAAAATGAATATTAAGAAAAGGTTGCCGTAAAATTGTAAAAATTGCGTCAAGTCACTCAAGTCTCAGGAAGTTCAATAATTCAATACAAACGTTGCAATTTTGTGATTATGAAACCCCATGTTATGGGCAATCATCTTGTGAAGATTTTTATGCAGATTGCATTACGAGTGATGTTGCATTTGTAGAAAGGTTGACATTAAATACTGTCAATCACACCTGCATTGTATCGACGGCAGAGTACCTTTAGTAAATAGTTACACCCAAGGTCACATGCAGAGATCGAGATAAATAAATTATATACGGTCACACAGAGCAAGTCTCGGTCAAATTCAGAAAGATGCAGTAAAATCTTACACTTACAATAAATGACTCACAGAACCATCATTTTAAACATATTTATGAAAGACCATGAGACGAAAACAATCATTCGTAATTACATCAAAAAATGCTTTCAGTATTGTCACACACAAACCTAACAATACCAGCCCACAAGGCCTCATTGTTGTCCACTGAACTTGAGATTTTATTAGAAATTTAAATACTAACTTGACTAATTAAATTAAACAGCAATTGTTTTGCTCATTGTTTCAAATCAGGAAACGCACACGATGTGAAAAATTCTTTTACTGCTCAACTTATTATTGTAAATATACCAGAATTTATAATGTTAAACGGAATTATCTTGTGTGAATGTTTGAAAGACAAAAACGAATAAAAATTCAATTTATTTTGCAGTGCTCAGAAAAAATATTTCAAATTACTTTCCTTTGGTTTAGATACTTTCTACCTTAAATATAGGAAAATCAGAAAACTTTAAAGTGCATTTTAAATAGATCACTTAACAAAGCATGAAGACCAACATAGCAATTAGCTAAGTGCAGATGTTGTTGTATGAGCAATTGTATGAGAGTGTAAAAGAATATTTTGTTACACGTTTAATCGCAAATCTTACAAGTGTCACTCCTACGCATTATTTATTAAAATGCCTCAATATATGCTCTATATTACTTTGTATATTAAGTTTACTTTACAGTAAATTTTGTACATATTTTTGTATTTATGTGTTGTTGTTTAAATTAATTCAAAGTCGAGAATACGCACGTAATACGTTTAATTTGCATTAAGATTTGGCATTTCATCTATTTTAAAAGTTGTATTATTATGCGAATCTTAAGTATGTTCACCTTTGTAAGAGACGTGTTGCGACAGGGATTTTCCTTTTTGGAATAAGGTGAATGCTAAATCATTACCAAATTTCATGACATAACTTTGAGGATAATGACATATCTTAAATAATATCAACCCTTTCTCATTATTTGGCCAGAGCAAAGTTCAAACTAAACTAATGAATTTCGCACTTGAAATATATTTTTCTCGCTCAAAAACTTTAATTTTCTGTTACGACCATTTAAAAAACTTGGTTCTTCGTGACCACCTAGAGCTAATTTGAAATTTAAAAAATATATATTTATTTTATCTAACCAAAATGTGAACTAATAAACACCTACACAACTACAACATAATTTCGAAAAATTAGCCTGCATAATTATATGCAAGTGCAAATAAAATATCATTAGATGATCTAATTTAGATCTTTAGCTCCTTTCTCTGTTTGATAAACTAAAAAAGGTTCTGACGAAATCAAAATATTGAATTTTGTCAACTTTAACATACATCTTGAATCTGTTGCAATGACTGATGAGAATCAAAAACTGTCAATCTGTCAAATCTTAGGCCATGTGAATCCTTTGATGCCAAGTTTAGTATGATGCACTTATCAGACCATGTCGTCTTTTATTTTTAGTTTAGAATATTTGCATTTATATTTCGCTTATAATAATATCAGCTTGCGGAAATAAAAAAAAATAAACTCACAACCAAATTCTCTCACAAACACGGAAACCTCTTGCTCTTCTCTGGGCTTCCATTTCCCATTAACGATATTACCACAAATATGACGAAACCTCAAATATAAATTGGTTATAAATGTGTCACTATCCTCACTGACCACTCGTCTGTAACAAACGTCACTGTAGTAAGAATTTTCAACATCATAAACCCAATCTGGAGGTTTCCCATAATTACTCTCGTTAGAAATATATTCCTGCTCCGAATCATCGGAGACTTGAATGAGAGTCGATCCGCCGGACGTCAAAATTTTCAACATATTTCATGGCTCGTAAAAAGTAAGTTAGTATTATATATGGATGACTTTACAACATGTCGTTTGAGATGAGATCTCTTTGGAGAGGAGAATATCAATTTAAAACAATGACACTAAACTGTTTCACCTGAAATATTTTGCATGGCACATTAGAAAGATTTTAATTTTGCAAAACTTGAGACAAATATTCAACTTTTTATGTTCACTTGAGCAACAAAGGAATAATAAATACTAATAATCCTCTCATGTTTCTTAAGCAAGATTAAGGAAGGCTTGAGAATCTTGCGATTGGCAACTAACTTGAAGATAGTGCTTTGCTAAAGTTAAGTAAAAATGAGTTTAACAGCAACAATGCCTTAGGACAGTTGCCACCATACTAACATTAAAATGGGATATGTCCTTATTTTGTAAGATATAGAATAACTTATTGAAAGTAAAGGGTTATTTAATCATTGACTATCCACCTCCACATTCAAGAGCTCATTCCAACTTTAGCACGTTCCTAGAGCACCAATAACGCTATATACAGTTACATGTACTTTTGGTAAAATAATAACAATGGTGCTGATGACCACGAAGGGATCCAAAAGAGCTGAATGTGGGCTGGTACATTATGAGCAACTTAATGCTGGTCATTTTGTCTGTCTGATAATAATTTTGACTCGATCGAAAAGTGAAAGTACGCGACGCTATGGAGCATGACTTTGAGCATAGTCTTGGGTTATGTATTCACAAAATTAACCCTTCTATTAATGAACTCATCAAATTTCGATTATACGTACAGCGTAAAAGCATGATGAGTAGTTAAAAGTAGCCAAAAATGTAATTTATTTAATTAAGCCAAGGTTTAGGGTATTTTTGAAAGCCAAGATTGACACGAACTTTTTTAAGACAAACAAGTGCATGCAAATTTTTTCATCTCCTTGTAAGACTTTGACTAAGATTTTAAATTGCTCACGTATGGGTTTGCTCACCTTTTTTGTCTTTGGTGTTGGAGTCATTAAGCACCGGTTTGAATGATGATAGATCTACGAAATTAGTTTCTTGGACAGGGTTATTGCCGTTGCTTTCATTATCTATATCTACATCTCTTGATGCTGAATTAAGATGATTGGGCTTTAGTGTTTTACAAGACCTTAACAAAGGGACTGTTATTTCATTAGTTTCCTTTGTCTCTTGTTTTTGGATCCCATTGCCACCTTCATCTAACGAGTTCAAATAAAAAAAGTTCAACTTGTTATTCGATTCTTCTTCTTTGCTTTCTTTGTCTTTGTGTTCACAGACGCCGTTTCGATCTAAAAATTCAACGATGCTGGCAGCTGTCTGCGATTCCCCATTACTGTTTTGACTAATTCTTGAAGAACATTCAACCGTTTTGGGTAATTCCTGAACGGAATAGTTATTGTTGTTATAAATGACTGTTCCTCCACTATTTAAATTACTAATTGACATTGCCATACATGTTGAAGAAATGTCACAGTATTCAACTTCGTCATCTTTATCATTAACAAAAGACGTTATAGAAGATGGTTGTTGAATACTACAGTCGAAATCTAGGAAACAATCAGGAGGGAAACAGTAGTCATAAAGATCTTCGTAAAATGGTTCTTTATCAGTTTCATGCACTTCCGTGTCAGTATGTGTTACTATTATTGCATTGTTTTTTTCTTCACACGAATTGGTCACCGATGCTAAAGAAGGAAAATCACAGTTGTCAATTCCCTTATTATGTAAAGTGTCAAATTGAATTTGTAACGGTTTCAACTTTGGGGGTCGTGGAGGAGGAACCAAAGCAAAGTTTTCATAAATGTGCTCTTGTAAATTGTCGGAATTTGCATTATAATTTCCACAATTGGTACACAGATAATTTGACGAGTTGGAACTAGAAATTGTGCTACTGTTATAATTTTCACTTGATGAAGAACTGCAGTTATTGATGAGATTCTTCTTATTATTGTTTGCATTTTTGTGTTTGTCTACTTTTGCTGTCAATTTTATTTTGTCAATACAAGAGGAACTTATTACAGGTTTCATTATTGGCTCATAAATTTCTGCTGGAAGAGATGGAGAGCAATCTTGTTGTTCGACTCGTATTTCAATATCGATATCAATAATATTGAGACGCGCAGGAAATGCTTCTTCTAACGATGAAGATCTGCATAGAATTTTCTTGTCTTTAAAATTGATGATTGGCGACATGCTTTGTTTAGAAGTATTATCACTGTTGTTGTAAATTAGGTCCAGAAATGCACTGCACGATGCAGATAAATTCTTTAGAGCAATTTCCGATGAAGCACAGAACATTATAGGATCATCAAGTTCGTCTTCAGACAATGCTGATGACAAATTTGGTTCTGAAATAAGTCGCCTTTCTCGACAATATCTTTTACGACGAATGGCATGTTTTCTTTTCAGCCGACAACCACTTGATTCTGAACGTGGTGCTCTAGGTTCAAACAATGCAATCTTTTTAGCAACTAAGCCTGACGCCATTTCACTGAACGTTTACTTATTACACTGGAATCGATCAATTATAGTAGTCAGAAATTGTTACTAAAGATTAGATTATTTAGCAGAGATTTAAAAAAAATCTTATCACAAGATTTTTGATGTTGGTCTAAACTTGAATCACTTTTGAACAAAACACAAAGTATGTCTGCAAAGACATTAATTGAGATTATAGAAAAACGTATCATATTATATATGATAAATGTGCTTCCTTGGTTTGGGTAGATACTCTGTGAGGTAACAGACAACAATATAAAACAATTTTTATGTAATTACAATAATATAGTAAATTTTCCACCGCTTATCGTTCAATAAAAGATGTTTAATGTCTATTGAGCATTATAATACTATAATTTACCTTTCAGTAGCAATTGGACCCAATTCTTTATTATTAATAAGAGTGCATAACACCTCATAATCTTGTTGCAACACACCACGTTTTATCGCCATATCACTAACTTCACACAATAATGAGTCTCGATTCTTTTGCCATAAATAATAAGACATAATACTTGTAAATGGAATCAAGTCTTATCATAATCAGAACGTGCTCACTTTTCCTTTTATATGGATGCTTGTGGTATCAAGTGTGCGCCCAATTAATTGTGAATAATAAAGCCGTAAATTGTTTAATGAATAAGGCACTCATGTTATCTGTTGGTATTAGGTATTATGAACAATTGACTTGCATATTTTGGATTCACTTGGATGAATCCATGATTCGATTTCTCTGATTGTTGAGAGTTTAAACAACGTTGTTTTAAGTATCACTCCATTTTCATGCAATCTATTTTAAAACTCTATAGAATACTTGACTTTAATAAATGTGTTCCAAATTACGTTTAGCAAATTTGAATAGATCTTGATGAAGTGACAGTATTTTAGCTTCCCGTTTCCCATCCTTCATTTGCTATAATGAATTCTGCATATGAAGAAAAAAATCATACATGAGATTTAATCCACGTCCCAAGTTTCTCATGAATAAATATAATTCTATTTTGTGAGTCTTACCAAAATATCCGAATTATTGGTGAATGTTTTGATTATGTAAACTTTTTTTTGCTTTGTTGCTGTCCTCAAATACTTGACTGAAGATTCTTTAATTTTGCAACTACTTCCGTTCACTACATCCGACATGAGTGTACTCAATTTGTTCAATGATGCAGAGTCTTCTCAATTCAACAATCAAAGTATATAAAGGGGAACGAGATATTCCCTTTTGAAAACCACTTTATTTGGAGTCTGATTACACTGGGCAAAGAAACACAATTTATTCAAAATCAAGCAATTATTATTATTTCATGCTTCCTCCTTCTACCTCTACGTCTAAATAGTTGCAAATACGAAAGAAGCTCAGCCAAAATTCTTTATCTACTAAATTGTATACATTAAATTGTCCTTTGTCCATGTTATTTTTTATACTCAAGAAATGAACCTTTAATGTAACACATTTACAAAATAACTGTTAACATTGATGCCTTTGAAATTTTAACTACTATATACTTATGTGTGGTGTTCACTGGTGTTGTAAACAATTAGAATTCTACCGTTGTTTATTATGAGCCGGCAATTAACATGTTAAATACAACAGATGTCTCAAAAACTGAAATTAGCCCGTAATTGCTCCCTGCGTTGTCTTTGTAACTTAAAACATTAAAGATGCGCTACAATTCGATGAAATACCAAAGAACTATAATTTGCAACATGCTTTGAGATTTTCAACTTTCAAGAAGTAATGAATTTTGTACGATAAAAGTTCTTCAACCTATGTCAGACCAACCCCACTAAAATACCTGCAGCATGTAATAATTTTGCAAATTTACTTTTAAAATTCATGTTCTGTGATTTATTCACTTTTTCTCCTACAATGAAACCGGTCCGGGTTTAATCACAACTAAATGTTAGCCATTCCATTAAATATGCCTGTAGGAATATATATGTTGAAATTGTAGCTCAACACTATAGGTAGACAATAATTTGGTTAAATTGAATATATAAAATATCGTGTCTTTCAGATAGAAAGAATGCAAACACATTTGGGCTAGTAAATAAATGCTGAGAGAAAAGTCTTAAAAATTATATATGTATTTTCACTTTGTCACTACTACATGACTAATCAACCTTGCACAAAATATTTCGCATGAAATTATAGGTTGGGTTTTGAAATTTAAACTACCTCAAACCAACATGCAAACACAATAACAAAAAAGAGCCACTTACGCAATTATATCTAAAGAAATGATAATTGTTATCCGAAATACACCTGTCTTCCGGTCTGAGAAAGTTACATTTGTGAAAATAGTGTGAAGAAGTCTTTGTCCCTGGCTATTTGTTTGCCTTGTTAATTTGCAAGTGGTCTACACACGACGAACCTCAAACCCGTTAAGTTTATCTAGAACTTCTAAATAATTATTGCCTTCTCTACCCCGCATCTTTATTATCTCATTTAAAAATGTTTAAATCATTTAATATACGAAAAGTGAGCCCATAGCATAATAAAAATTGCAGTTTGATGGTCTGTACTTCTTTAGTTCGTTTAGTATCAAGTATTTTTTTTGTTCCGGGTTTGTTTACTGAAATAAAACGAAGAGCGTCTATCATCGAGTCATGACATTGTTTGATTACATTGTAGTGACTTTGTTCGTGCCACATAGATTCAATTATGATATCGTGTTATGTTAGTTGGACAAAGGATGTAAGTAGTGCGATAGGAAGAAGAAGGAAGGGATCTTATTCACTACAACATCATTATAATAATCGATTCAATTTCTCCTCGTATTGATATGACCAAACAATTTGTAGAGATCGATGGAATCTTCTTCTTTTCTATACAATTGATTTGCAAAATATTGCAAATGCAAGATTTTTGATCGTGATTCTTATCTGAGAAATAAGAAACCCATTATTTAACTATCAGTTAAACTAGACCCATTCAAATGGAAATATTGCATGACCCAAAGAATAAATTTTGAATTATTATGATAGTTTAATTTTGATAAATGGGCAATAAAATGGAATCAATTGTGTATCGATTTTTATTCAGCCAACATCATTTTTAACAAGACCATGTTCAGTCATCAGATTTAAATTAAACTTTCTTTAGTAATAAACTTTTTGATTTGATTGAAAAAAATACTATGACTTTACTTTGAGAAAGAGTTTTACAATCCATATTTTCCTATCAAGGTGTTCACCAACTCCACGTACTTTTTCTTGGCATCCTCTTGAGAAAGTCCTTTGCGACCATTCCACGCATCCCACTTTGCCTTTCCCTTCAAATCAAGCATTCCTGGGCGGCCTAATCAATAACAAAAGAATAGTCATTTAATTATATAGTAATGCACTAATAAAAGAAAAACTATTTAAGCTTACTGGTGTTGACATCTCCGACGGTTCCTTGCTTGAACAGTCCATAAACGTCCAAAAGTTCGTCATCGCTTGGCTTTCCCTTCAAGTTCTTGACTTGCTCAGCAGCTTTGGTAAATTGCTGAAACAAGAAGACAGGAAACAAATCTTAAGCAATAGTATCCTGAAAACTTTATCTTATAAAAGACCTACCTCTTCAAGAGACATGATAATTCTTTTGGGGATGACTGTGACGTCGTTTAAAACTGGAAGCTCTTTTGATGATGTTGATCTTTGGAAGTCCAAAACCGGTATGAGTCTGCAAATAACGCACATGTGCAACTCGAAACCTCATTCCCTTCATTTCAACATTTATCCCACACTATATTCTTCCAGTGTGCCAAGTTAATGATATCAATTGCAAATTGGATAATTGGTCAATATAAAACTGATATTCTCATACGTGTACTACTTATATCATAAGACCATTAAAATCAAATATACGTAGTGAAATATGAAATGAGGTATGTATGTATCCTTATTAGTATGCAAAAAGTAATATTGTTCAGAGTCAAGGATATCCAATTTGATGGGGATTGCCCGAGAATTCTTATTACTCCCTGTCTTTCGCAATTTGTGTGAAGTAGAAACGACTAGAACTATTAGACATGAATTTAGGTCAATATCATACCATTTTCCCTGTTCCTAAAATGGATGAAACAATTTGCAAACTATTTATTATCACTTACCTTTTGGAAGATGCAGATTTACTATGCAAATTGAACTCTGGACTCGTCAGATGAATATTTGCCAACAAAATAATCCCTCCTCACAACTGCCGGTGGAATCGCTCGATATATCGCGTCCCAAAAATATTCTCTTATTTTATTAGCGTCTCCGAAAAAAAACACAAAAATTAATAATAATATGAGCCCGCATAATTTATTTGATCAGATAGTTAATTTCAATCAATCGGTATATAGTATATATATATACTCTTTATGTTACATTTGATATCCTGAATATCCTGATGTTCCATCAAGTGAACTTGTTGAAATTTTTGCCAATTGCATGATTTTGGGACAAAGGTTTAAAATAGAAAAAATAATGCATCAAACGAAATTATCTGTACATAGTTATATGCATTTTTTTATAAACAACATCGTTTCGTTATAATATGTGTTTCCATTTGAATTATATCGTCTCTCTTTCGAATAAAAATCAATGTTGCTAAATGAGATATATTTTATCTTGCCTTGAAATTCAGGGCCTGAATTTACTGGTACTCGAGACTTGAGAGTGGAATTATTATAACAAAGTTATCAAACCAATTTATTGCCACTTGATTCAACAGAATTGCGAATGATCAGGCCACAATTCTGTAGCATCCTCATCAAACCATTTCATTTTCACAATGTTGTCAAAAACAATTTTTATACAAAATAAAAGCTAGCCATTCATTTAATTTGGAATGAAAATGTCATAAAAATTCGTGAAAGATGAAATCCATGTATTTTCTCACAAAAAGTAAAGTATTTTCATCCACTCTTTTATAATCATAAAATATGAGCATTGATATTTTCAAACAGCAAAATTAGCATCAACAATTATTATAGAGGATACAAATTAGACAATAATATAAAAATTATTAAAATTTTTAGTTGGTTGTGGTTTTGGAGAGAAGTGTGGCCATCTGCTGATGGACTAAAAGCCCACCAAATTCAAACCTTCACTTCACTTTTCCCTGCAAACGAACGTGGTCTTGATTTACTCAAAAACTGACTTTTCGGAACACCGAAACACAAATTTAAATTTAAAATGGTAAGTAACTCTTGTCTTTTTTTTGAAAGTGAAACGGGCAAATTGTAATTTAAAAAAAAGTGTCAAAGTGGTTGATTAATTAGGGGAAAGCATGATGTGCAAACTGTTTAAAGCAATTGTTTTAAAACATTATCGTCTTTTTAACTTTGTAGGCCAAGCGTACGAAGAAGGTGGGAATCACCGGAAAGTACGGGACCCGTTATGGAGCCTCCCTCAGGAAAATGGTCAAGAAAATGGAAATTACCCAGCATTCTAAATACACCTGCACCTTCTGTGGAAAGGTAAGCCAACAAATACAATTTAATCTTGGTTAATTTGTATGCTTGACAGTTTGTAATTTTGTATTTTTGACCCCGTAGGATGCAATGAAGAGGTCTTGTGTTGGCATCTGGTCTTGCAAGAGATGCAGAAGAACAGTCGCCGGTAATTAATTAAAAAGTTGTCGACGATCATCATCGTTTAATTTATGATTATAATAATCTTTGTTATGAATTTTAAGGGGGAGCCTGGGTTTATTCTACAACTGCAGCCGCTTCCGTCAGATCTGCCGTCAGGCGATTGAGAGAAATGAAGGAAATCTAAATGTATTTGTTACATTCGGTTAATAATAAACAACTTTACAAAAAAACATTATCGTCGGATGTTGATTTTTCCATCTTTTGAAATTAGCTATTTTTAGAACCGTTTGATGGTTTTAAAATGCTTCATTGAAATGTTAATTATTTTCAAAATGTAAAAAAATCTCTATCATGAAGAAAGAGTATGAGACATGGGAGAGGGATTACTTTATCGGATTCTTTTGTTCGGATTCTAATAGTAATTTGCAAAAAAAAAAATCTGCATTGTTCATATCTACAGGTAATAAGCAAAATCGATATTTGTTCTGATAGAGTACTAGACATTTGAGTGCATTTGGCTACATATTTTCTACTGACTGAAGCCTAGAATAGTTGCTAGCTGCAAATGGCTTTTTCTTTTACACAAATTGAGAAATGCAAACTAGAAACAAGGAATTTGGCTACTGACTGTCTGTGCTCTGCCATTTTCTTTACAAGGCACTATATAGCAGCAACGAATTTGCACGAGTGCATTATATTGAAGAGCAATGCGAGTATGCTGTAATATTCTCACACCGGTTTTTGACTCTCAAGGAACAGCATCACAAGCGCTTCCAAATTTAATCAACGCCACCCAAAATCCTCCACCACATCTTCAAGACGCCATCATGTCTGTTCAAGTGAGAAAATAACGAGAAAATATTTTTTAAAAGTCATTTTGCATTGTTAAATTCGTCTCATTTTCAGCAAGCGGATATTGCCCTCATCGGGCTTGCAGTTATGGGGCAAAATATCATTCTCAACATGAATGATCATGGATTTGTGGTTTGCGCATATAATCGAACAACGGAGAAAGTGGATCAATTTCTTGCAAATGAGGCAAAAGGAACCAAAATTATTGGGGCTCATTCCATTAAGGAAATGTGCGAGAAGTTGAAGAAACCACGAAGAGTTATGTTACTCGTCAAAGGTATGGAAAAATTTAGAAGGAAATTACGTAAAACCTGATGTACATCATAAAACTGTGTTTTTTGCATACATATATATATGCTTCTAATTTCACATCATTAATGATTTATCGGCAAACATGTGATGCATAGTCATATATTCAGTCTGATATTTATGTTATTGGTTAAAAACAAGTGCATTTTACTTTTTTTCTGTTGTTTGAAGAATATGATCATTCAAATAATTTATCTCGACCTTGAAGGTTTGAGTCATGCCATGAAATGAACATAAAAATTCACTCTGGAACCGGCTGGTTTGTTGTGCTAAAAAGATTATGATCAACTGCACTTTCGATTAATCATGATGAATGATGAACGTGAACATGACATTTGCATGTGTTTAACATGCGTCACACTAATTACATGCTCTAACTTTCTTTCATTCATTTGCATCTTCTTACTTTTTATTTCAAGATCAAAGATATTTTTATGGTTTTGGGTCGAAAAATGATTGACGCCTAATTATTTTTTTTATTATTTTATTTAGCTGGAAAGCCAGTGGATGAGTTTATTGATCAAATTTTGCCCTTCTTGGAGAAAGGAGACATAATAATTGACGGTGGAAATTCGGAATATCAAGATACAGATAGAAGATGCAAATCCCTGCAGGAGAAAGGTGTACTATTTGTGGGTTCTGGTGTTTCCGGTGGAGAAGAAGGTGCCCGTTACGGTCCTTCTCTGATGCCTGGAGGAAACCCACAAGCATGGCCACACATCAAAGATATTTTTCAGGTAAGTTGTCCAGAAATTATATAGCTACCAATAATGTTATAAGGTTATAACAAGTTACTTTTATTGTCAATTACAGTCAATTGCTGCAAAAGTAGGAAGCGAGCCTTGTTGTGATTGGGTAGGAGAATCTGGCTCCGGACATTTTGTCAAAATGGTTCATAATGGTATCGAATATGGAGACATGCAACTTATTTGTGAGGCCTATCATTTAATGAAGGATATCGTTGGTTTGGATAACCAACAAATGAGCGATGTTTTGGCTGATTGGAACAAGGGAGAACTAGACTCGTTTTTGATTGAAATCACAAGTAACATTTTGAAATTCAAGGATACAGATGGTGAGATTATAATATTATATGTTTTTTAACCAAACATTCCGTATTGCTTTCTATATTCACATCGATTGTAAATAGGTTCGTTTTTGGTTGAGAAAATTCGTGATTCTGCTGGCCAAAAAGGAACAGGAAAATGGACGGCTATTTCAGCTCTTGAATATGGGATTCCAGTGACTTTAATTGGAGAGTCTGTTTTTGCCCGTTGTCTTTCATCTTTAAAAGATGAGCGTGTTGCTGCAAGTAAACAATTACCTGGACCAGGAAAAGTTCAATTTGATGGCGATGTCAAAGAATTTGTACAACACATCAAAAAGGTATAACTTTGTTTGCCAATTACTCAAATATTACAAAGGTTTTTTTATAAATATTTGTATAATTTTAGGCTCTCTATGCCTCAAAAATCGTGTCTTATGCACAAGGTTTTATGCTTCTTAGAGAAGCTGCCAAAGTTTATGGTTGGAATCTCAACTATGGTGGCATTGCTTTGATGTGGAGAGGTGGCTGCATCATTCGAAGCGTCTTTCTTGGAAACATAAAAGCAGCATTTGACAAAAATCCTCAGCTTTCCAACCTTTTACTGGACGATTTCTTTAAATCGGCTATGCAAGAATGTCAAGTCTCTTGGAGAAAAGTTATATCGAAAGCTGTGGAAGCTGGAATTCCCACGCCCTGCTTCAGTACAGCATTAGCCTTTTATGACGGATTCCGTTCAGAGCGACTTCCAGCAAACTTGATTCAGGCTCAACGTGATTATTTTGGTGCTCACACATACGAACTCATGGATAATCCTGGAAAATATATCCACACCAACTGGACAGGTCACGGTGGAAATGTATCTTCCACCACCTACGAGGTTTAAATTAAGAAAATATTGATAGCATAGTTCATTCCAGGGATAATTCATTTATTTGTGTTGAGATAAACTTATTGGTAAAGGTGATTAATAATATTTTGTCACAAAAATATATTATTAGGATTATTAAAAACGGCAAAACCGATACTTAACTAAATAAAAAACATTGCTTTCTTTGCAAGCATTAAACTTTGACACTTTGACCATTTTCCCTTGAGAAAGAAAACATGACATCTAATCCAAATTAAAAGGAAAGAAATCCAAAATCTTTTTGACATTCTATTTGCCATGTTTGAAATGTGTGAATTATTGGTACACACGTTGGTTTTTTAACCACTTTCTCCATCTTTTTCATTTAACATTAAAACTGGCATTATATAGAATTAGTTTTATTCATTCATTATTGGATGACGCACAATGCAATTACCTGTTCTTTCTAACAATTCTGAATATCATTTTTCCCCACATGTTCCCATCAATAACATCCTGAAAATTTTATCCCCAATATAAATGCCATATGTCGTTTTGCCATGCGAGAGGGAGATTATAATCCTACTTATTTAGCCCAAAATAGAAGAATAATGGGCTGCCTCAGTTCAGCTTTTAATATGGAAAAGAGAGAAGATTCAAAAATTCTTGGTATCGTTGTTTGATGGGAGAAAGTCATGGAGCGAGTGAGTGATTGAAACCAATCTCTCTTCATGCCCCAATGGGACAAAGGCAAGGCACAGAAGAATAAGGCATTATAATATGATACCAAAATCAGACAGGATATAAATCTCGTCTGAAATCCTATATACAATATGAAAAGTTAACTATATCCTGAGGATAAACATATATATAAGTACTTTATAATGATTTCTCCGAAAAGCAGCTTATTACGCCAAGGACCTTGTTATTTTAATTTTAGAATTACGCCAACGCATTAATATTTATGCCACTTATATTACATATATGCTTTATTGCAAATTTGCTTGTAAGCCGAGTTCTCTTGCTTTTGTATGTGGAATCTCATTTTCCCCAAAAGTGTCTGTTTAGGGAAGCATAATATATTCTAGTATCAAGTTTATTTTCCCAAAACGGAGAATAAATTGGACGACATGTAAAACTCTTTAGTTTGCGTTAACAACTTGTAGCAGTAACTTTTTCTCTCCTCTGTAGCGTAAAGAATCAAATTTATTTTGCAGTCGTTGTAAATTGTGAAAGATGTATAGTAAGGGAGGTTTGGACAAGATAATTTGATTTCACTGTTGTCGACCAGCATAAGAAAGTTAAAGAAAGATACACAAATAAAACAAACTTGAAAGTTTGGAGTGTTTTAGAGTATTTCTTGAACTTAATTTTCTTTGGATTCTACTAGAAAGCTTTCCGAATATAAAAGTTGGTTTTGTTGTGTACTTACAGGGAAAACAATTGATGGACTTGATGATTGAGCGTGATGCGTCTTACACAACGATGTTATGGTAGATGATATTTAGGGGTGAAGGGAGAGAATCAATCTTTTGACAGTTCACTAGCTTTATTTGAGACCTCAAAAATAAATCTGATTTCCGCCTCCTTTCATCTTCACAATAACAGCTCGTACTCTTCTCACTTTCCAATTCTTCTCAACTGTAAATGCGAGTTGTTCAAAATACAGACTTGTACACAATTCTGGAACTATCCTCAGAGTAGTAAAAGGAAATGGAGCTTTCCAATTGAAGTGAACCAACTTAATTCATTGAAGATGCTCCCTAAATTTTAGCGTCATCCTATTTTTAAAGTATATGTATTATCTGTATGTAAATTGGCTGGTCATCTTACAGCAAAACTAATGAAATTTTTGACGTCAATGATGTTTACGGATTTACCCATTTCCCTATAATTACCCCTGACATTAATCCGACTAGTTATTGGCATTTCCGTATGTTGCAGAACAAATTCAGGGTTATTGAATTATATATTGTAAGTGCACGTCAACAGCAAAAGTTAATAGAAGACCAAAGTTTATTAAAAGTCTTGTCCAAACTGATGTTGTTTGCCAAAGTGAGATGATTCAAGCTTCAATATAAAGTAAAAGCTTTTCTGCCACATCTGTCTCATCCAATAAGCCATCCAAACAAAACACCTTTGACGTGATAAAATCTTATGATACAAATTGAATGGAAGCTGATTTTATAAACCATCGATTGAAGTATATAATTATTACTTTATAAAGCTTAACATAATTTCATTTTTGGAAACTGGGAAGAAAATGAGATCATTTCCCTATTTTGGATGACTAAACTTTTATTGTATCTTCTTCCTTTTCTTCGTCAAAACAAGAGTTGGCTTTCTTTGCCCCTTATTAACAATTCCAAACACGTTTCTCAAATACACTAAAGTGTACAAAAGAGTCCGATGCTACTCTTACATCAAAATCAAACTTTCTAAAACGATGAAGGATGACTCATCCTGGAACTTTCTCATCCATTCTCTAAGTATAATACCATTTTTGGTGTTCGTGATAATAAGTTGGCTATGTTAGTATTAGAGAAAGAGAGAAAGAGAGAGAGAGAGAGAGTGGAGAAAAGTTCCAAAATTCTGGATGTGGTGGAATTCTCGGCATTGGGTTTGCATTACGTAATGGGTGCTTCCCCTATTTACGATTGCCAAATGCAGTCAACTATGGAACCACTGCATGTGTTCTATAATAGAACTTCTATTGCATGTTTTGCTTGTGGTATAACTGCCTATTTGAAAAAAGTATTGTAAAATGGTGGGATTAGATTGGAATTGCAGTGTAGATGAGAGACGTATAATTTCACATTTGATCTTGTTCTCTTAGAATCTCGTGAGAATTTCCCCCACCACTTTTCCCCTCTACAATTCACATTCACCTTATTTCTACTTTTACGATAATGTGCATGTTCTGTACTCATTCAGCATCGACAATATAACTCCCCTTCTCATTCCAACAGTCAAGAAAGAAAGCAATTTATTGAATGTGTACAGAAATAACATCGTAAACATATTTCAAACAGCATTTATGGGAACTCGTCATCAATGTACAACATTTGGCTTCTGATAATTTTATATTTTGATCAAGCTGATGAGATCAAAACGATGAAAGAAAGCATAACATCCTAATAATTTCATTTTTACATACATTCTCCTCTCAATCCAAACACTCGATATTTGGTTGTAGAATTTTCATCTCAAAAGGAGAAACAGGATACAAAGATAAAAGTAGGCCATGAGATGATGAAGACATGCAAAATAAAGCGAGCGAGCTCTTCTTAGTATTTCATGCAAAAAAGATGGAAATAAATGCTAAGGGTGAACGATATTTCCCCATTAGAATTGGCTTAAAGGTTGAGTCAACAAATAGAAAGACAAAAATTCAAATGTAACATTTTGGACATGTCCATGGCCAGGTATTATGAATGGTCATTACAGTTCTTAAATAACTTTTGTTGGAAGTTTTGTACAAAGGTGTCCACTTGCTCGTATGTTGGATGTGAGGAAAGCAAATAAAAATTGAGGGTCAAACACGAAGAGAAAGTGTACATAAGTCGAATTTATCCCGGGATTTTGGTCGTCCGTTCGGTTATTCGGGAGTTGAGGGATCAATAGTCCAATCTCCTCCTTTCCCCACTTCTTCCACTTTCTCCCCGTTCAGAGCATGAAAGAAGTTGCAACGCCATTTTGAATACTCAAGGCGCTGTGCAGCCTTTCCCCTACTCTATATGTGAGCCAGAGAGGTTTATATATCCAGAGAGCACTTTCTTTGCTTTCCTTCCCACATATTTACTATCGGGCATAAGTAAGTTGTGTTGTCAACCTCTTCTTCTCCTCCTTCTTCTCATACAGTGATGCGTACCTATGCAGATAGTCATTTATAGAACTTTCCTTTGGCCAAGACAGTCCACAGGCCAACAGTCAGTTAGTTAGTCTGTCGCTCCGCTTGTCAAATATAACTTTCTCTGCATTAAAGAGCTGAGTAATTCATACTGCCCTTCAATTTCTCAACTCTGAAAGTGAACATCACATTCTTTTGTCATTTAGTTTATTGAATAGGCGTATTTGCCTTTTTCTCATCAAAAAATTGCTTTCTCTTCCATCGTCGCCCTTTCAACCAAATTGTGAGAGTTTTAATATTTCTATTCACGTTTCAAACTGAGTGAAAATAGTATGCAGTGCGATATAAACTAAAAAAAAGACTAACCTTTCAATCAAGATTAAATAGACTAATTTGGTCAAGATTATTTTTGGAGAAAGCTACAAAGCATCAAGCTGTCTTCTTTTAACAATTGTCCAACTTTAACTTGTGACCACCTGTGTCTATCGCTTTGCCTCTCTTCATCCCTTCTTGGAACAAATAGGCTGCAGCCTAATCATTGCCAAGTTCCATTCACTACAGCATTAGCACCACAGCCTTTGTTGTATTCCGCATCTGCAAATCAAGCAAGTGTTGATAACATTCCAAAATCAATAACAAGTCTTCGTCATCCCTGTGATCGGCTTCAATCTCCAGCTTTGCCTTTGCAAAATAGAAGATTGCTAAGTCAAAGTTCTTTAATTTCAAAGTCAGAGGAAAGGCTTCCATCAAGATTTGCATCACTTTCTCTCTTCCATAAAAATCACTGCTCCACTTCCAAATCAAAATATGAGAAGCCTATTTTTGAGACGGACTTTACTGTTGTAAATGATTGTGAAGAAATAAGCAAAAATCAATTTCACCCACCGTTTTTCACTCCTATCATTGATAAAAATGATCATCATTACGTGAATAGCAAATCTCAAAAATTACGAGGCCTGTTGTTCAATCAAGAGCGAATAGGTGAAAGTTCTGATTTTTCATCGAGAGGAGACTCCTCAGACGACGACGACGACGAGTCAGAATTTCCAAGTGGTTTTGATTATTTTGAAGACGAATCTCTGACTGTAATTTTAGCAATAAACGAAGACGGACAAGAACAAATTATGGGGACTGTGTTAAGTTTTTCTCCACGAGGTTCCACGGCCAGTGAACCAACAATTTCACTGTCAAATCATCCCCCACCCGATGTAATTTTAACCCAAACTCAACTTCACCAACATTTAAATAACAATCATCATTCCAATAATATTACGCAGCCATTTAAAAAGCATTCCTTATTTTTGAACGCACTTTCTTGGAAAAAGGTGACAAACAAAAAGGGAAGCCAGCCGACAGAAGCGCAAATCAAATTAGCTCAGCAATTGCAGCACAATGCCAATCAAACTAATATTTTACACAACAACATAAATGGTCCGAACGGCATCGTCCAAAATCAAAATAATGTCCCTCATAATGTCAACAACCATCATCATCATCATCATCATAACGCAACAAATAATAACAACCATGTTCACTTTCATCAAAGTCGGATGCCACTGGACACTATTCAGCCCTTTATGAATAACCAGCATAACATTAATATCAATAATAATCTTAATCATGGGGCAAACGTCAAAAATATCAATAACAACACCAACAAACTTCCTCCCGTTCTTTCACATCGGGGTAAGCCAAAGTCAAACGAATTTATTATTAGACAAAGCTGTATTGATTTGCGGTAAAGGGAAAGCACCTTCTCCCAATTAATGTACATATATTTTGTGCCAAACTCATTTGGGTTACTATATTGGTTTAATTATTTGATTGGATGTCGTTTTTTTCTCAAAAATATTAGAAAGCTTTGTGATTAATTGTCCTTGATACTGTTTTATACGTTAATCCAAAGTGGCAGATTTTGGCCCGTGCACTTATTTCCACTTCATTTAACAGCGTGGCCTTTACATTTCCCTTCTTTCCTACCATTGATTATATGCATAAGAGTCGGAAATGGGCGCTTCCGTTACACTTGGAGATTAGGAGAACAAAGGTCACGGGAAAGTTTCATTCAAATTATGTATAAATATTAAGTCTGGGCAAGCAATGGATCATTATGAATCTGAAACATTTGTAGCAGAATAGGATTTTAATCACAGCTTCATGAGATGATTGTACAATAGCGTGTACGTTTAAATAGCTGCCGACTTTTTTGGAAATAGATCTTGGTTGATTGTATTTACTACTGTAATTGTCAGTTGGAGAAAGCAGTTTGTTGCACTATAAGTTAATAATCAAACTTTTATGTATAGGACTTGACTTGGTACGATGTCAGACAAATCAGAATCAAATACAGTCATCCAGAATTGACACAAAACTTGGACCTAAGGCAATTCTCACTTCTGGCCCGCTTGTCGGACGGCGGACGGTAATCCAAGCATCTACATCCGAACTATTGAAATGTCTTGGAGTCTTTCTTCGACGAAAATGCCGAAAACTTAAAGACTTTCAGCCATCAGATGCTATCCTTTGGTTGAGGACAGTTGATCGAAGTCTCCTCCTTCAAGGATGGCAAGTAAGTATAAATACATACATTATTGGTTGCGGTCTGAGACTTTCTCTTAAATGTATATCCATCTAAAGTCAATTTTCCAATAAGAATTTATCCAATTTGATCATTTCGTTAAATTATGTTACTACTTTATCACAATAATAGCCTCGTTTCGTAATCTGATTTTACCTTAATCTATATATACTTATATACGACTGTATACACTTATTGTTTTTCTCTCTTTTCTTGTAATTCAAAATAAATTGATTATGATTAGATTTCTTTTTGCCATCAATTTGTATTGAAATCTAATTTTCTTTTGCAAAATTGGTATTATTGAGTTGACAAAACTAGTTATCTAAAATTCCATCCATGTTTGTTTGTTTTTAGGATGTGGGCTTCATTAACCCTGCGAATATTGTATTTGTCTATCTCCTAATTCGGGAAGGCGTTTGGTTGGGATCTAAATCTGGTTGCGGGACCAACCGGAATGTAAAATTTTCATCCGAAGCGACCACTCCCAATGACGAGAAGCATCCTTCCAATAACAATTACGAAATTTCTCTGGGTGAAAGGCAAAAGTCTTTCTTTGACTCATTTGAACACGAACGAGATCTCCACTCTTATGTTTTAACTTGTTTATATCTCTCCTACTCCTATATGGGAAATGAGGTTTGTACACATAATTGACAATTTCGTTTTCATCTCTACATCAATAAATCCAATCTTAATAATAATAAAATGATGATCCGTTTACAGATTTCTTATCCACTAAAACCATTTTTAGTTGATGACAATAGAGAAAAATTTTGGGACAGGTAACAAAAGTTGAACTTTCTCTTGATTTGGCAAACGTTGCTAATGCTAGTTTGTTTTACTTTCAGATGTCTCTTGATAGTAAACCAAATGTCCAGGGATATGCTCCGCATTAACTCAGATCCAACATTTTTCACCAGTATTTTCACCGAACTTAAATCTGTTGGAATTACTGTATAATATTGAGCGGAAATGAGTAATGTACTTTTATAGATTAGATTTGAAACATTTGAGACTTTAAGAGGTTGGTACTCTAGTAGATTCATAAATATAAAATTCAGTTCCCTTTTACAATGTAAAAGCAGACTAAAATTATGAAAAACATTCCAGCCAACGATTCCTAATGCATTTTACCGTGTTTATTAGTTACGACATAGATAAGAAAACATTCTGTAAACAACATTCTCTCAGTACTCACTTGTGATTCTTTTTGAGTTAAAATTGCATTTCATAATTCAGGGAATTAGACAAATTGTAAAAATAATAATGATTACTGGAGTTTCTTGGTCAATTTCGATGCACATTTTTTATTTCTTTTTTTTTAAATTTCTGTATGGTACTATAAAAATAACAAACCAAAAACGATATATTACGCATGATATTATTAGCTCTAACAATAGAGTTGTTTGATAAAATTAAGACTTATATACCAGTAGGATAAACGAAAACTAATTTTAACAAAGTTTGACGTATGTGTGAAGTTAAGGTGCTCTATGCCTGGCAATCTGCTCATTCCTCATCATTTTAAGTAGCCAGTGAATTGAGGATTATAGATTTAATATTAATACAAATGTCAGCTCATTTTGAGACTGTAAAATTATTCGTTGATTGTTCAAAATTAGCTAGAACTGTGAGAATTATTTTTGTTCCAGTAAAACTCCCAAAAATAGAGTCCATTTCAAATTCCCTAAAAATTATCGTCACTTGCAAAATAGCATTTTGTATGATACACTGCCCATAATAATTGTGTGTGATCGCATTTTCATTTAAAGCAAGCGTCCATCTCTAAACCCAAAATTCAATCTCTACATAGTGAGACCAGACCAATCAATTGACCCAGCTTTAAAATAGAGTCAATCTGTACTTAGAGAACGAAACCAAAACATGCAACATCTATATAGTTAGGTGACTACTCAGAATTTTGTCAAACCTTCCTCCAATTAGTCAAGATTGAAAACTACATTTGATTTTTTCTCATATTTATTTGTATGTAATGACTCGCCAATAGAAATTTAGAATCAGAATAAAATGTTTTGAACGTGTTTTGGAAATTCATTTTTCAGCATCGCAAGTAAATTTAAGTGATATTGAGAAAGTGTCCAGTTTTGTCATTTGACTCGAGATTTTCTTGAAAAGGTGGATTCCCACGCTCATATGCTAAAGACACTAGAGACCAGATGGAACAACTGAAGAACCAAACTGGCATCTTTAAAATTGTGTTGAGTCTTTGGAAACTTGCTCTGATCTTCATTCAGCAAGTCCAAAAAGAAGCGAGATTCATGGGAAAATACAGCAGCTGCAAAGTAGCCCAAGATTTTTAAGATTCTTAAAAGTTAGATGGAAAAGCGTTGGATAGTCCGTTAAAAGTTTATTCTTTTAAATATAGTAGACCATTCTAATGTTTAAGGGCTACTACTGTTTAGTATAATGTAGAGAGATTTAAAATGAGCTTTATTATTATGTGATGATGATGATGGGTCCCTTATAACAATCTCTGGCCTTGAGTCCTCAACCTTTCCTTCCTTGTTATCTAATCAGGCTTGATTTTTTTCCTTACAATTAGTGAATGCTCAAGTGGGAAAAGGGTGTTCCAGATTGAAGAAGAACTAGAGGTGAGATTGAGGTTGCTACTGTTCCTAGATAAAGGCTTTCTTTATATATTCCGATTGAGGTGCTCAAATTGAAGAAAAAAATGAAAAGAGTAAACATCCTTGGAGCATATTTTGTCCATGTAAATTCTGGCCTTGCTTTAAAGTTGCGGTTTTATATTTAAGCTAAAAAAAAGTCACGGCAAAGAGCTTCCTGTCTCTATTCGACCACTCCTTTGGGACTAAAAAAATGTTTCCTTCATATATATCAACTTCCTACTCGTTCGAAGGGATTCGGGATCTCCTACTAATGAAATGCGCTAATAACCAGAATTGACAATTTTAAATTATTTTTAGAAATTAACCTTTTCTAATTGATTTTTAAATTGAATGGTACATATAAATAAAATGCATATACACAACTTTGCATTAAATTTCGAGCCTTGAAATTACAGTTGATTGCCACGAAGCCATTAATTTATTTTAATTTAATTTAAGTTTATAAGAACTAGTCATTAGGGCAAACCTTATTAATTATGTGTTATTTTTGAATTTGCATTGATACAAAAAATAGAATGATAATGATCAAAGTGCATTTTCTATAAATGGACTATATCATTAAGGTTTTTGAAATGTTATTAAATCTACAAAAGGTATTATTTGTTCTACCAACTTCCATAAGTATTTTATTCGTGAACGATATAATATGGAACTATTTTTAGCAAAACAAACACTGACGAATCATTTTCACCTATCGCCCACCCATTGTGATTACAAGAGAATCCAAATCGAGCAGAAACACATTTAGCATTGTCTAAAAAAAGAAGAGAAAGTATAAAATCTCTTGTTGACGCTTTAATCACTGTCTACCAATCGATCCAGTGCTCATGCTAAAATGAATAAAAGTTCATCACTCTCATCCCTTCTAATGTAACGTCGTTCTTTTTAGCCCGAGTCAGGGCTTATGTAACCATCGTGTCCGTCTGTCCGTCTGTCCGAAACACGATAGGGGCTAAACGGCTCAACCAATCGTTCCCAAATTTTGCACACGTGTTTATAGGGTCAATTTAGGAATCGAGTTCGAAGATGGG
>JAQIXN010000511.1:0-36617 GCA_034698145.1 Proisotoma minuta
ACGGACAGACGGACAGACGGACAGACGGACAGACGGACGGACACGATGGTTACATAAGCCCTGACTCGGGCTAAAAAGTAAAAGTAAACGCTTCGGGCCAATTTGTAGAATTGAATTATTATTTTATAGAAGAAGTCAGAAGCGAGTTGAGTTCAAGTGAACCGTCAATAATAAATCCGTAATTTACATAAAAGCATTTTCCTTTGATACAAGTCAAAAAAGGCCATTTTTTTATCCACCCTTAAAAAGACTACTACTACAAAAAAGAGAGAAAATCCGCTGCAGCATCTTTTGGTCACTTACGCTTAAATCTTTTTTTAAAGCAAACAGATGTATTTTTACACAAGAAAACAAGAAAGGGTGATTGGAGCGTTGTATAAAGTGAAAAAAAGATGACAAGTTTCCCATTCCTGGGGCTATATCCTTTGTGTCCGATAATCATATTGCTTCTCAAACTCACCCTTTCTTTTTGTAACTGAAACTGATTTACTTACTCTTCTGGTCATGATCTGTCTGGTCAAAGTTATTAGCATCATCATCATCCTTCCTGCAAAAATGTTCAAAGAAATGGAGAGATGGGACAGATTGAAGATAATCCCCTTTGAAAACGGACCCCTGATTGACCAAAATAAGGGATCAGAAATATCAGAATTGATGCTGACAGCAAGTGGATTGAATGCAAACCCAGCATCATATCATATACAACACATATATTCTTCTCCATCCCCAATGTTTGCTCTCTATAAGAACTAAACTGGCTTTCATGTATCCTTTTGATTATTATAATGAGTCTCTGACAAAGCCAGATTGATAAGTGAAAGATATACAGCAGACGAGCCAAAAGCCACCATTACACTTTTATTTTTTTCTCTGTCCTCAATGAAAAAGTTAATCTCCAAAATCTAGAATAAAGTCAACAAGCAAACAACTAAAGAGTACTTTTAACAATTTGTGGAGAAGAACCATCATCACGTATAAAGCAAAGCAGAGGAAAGTTTTACAAGTACATACGTATTTATAGTTAGTTGAAGAGTTGTGCTCACTACCCATTGTTGTTACACATTTCATATTTTTTTTAAATTTATGTCTCGTTGTTGGACTATAGAGAGAAAAAATTTGGCACAAAAAAAGTTGATTTGATATCAAACATCGCTTAACTTTGTAATTACGAGGATGAGGATGGATGAGGGTTGAATCAATTTTGAAATTTTCCAGTTGTAAAGTAGAATAATGGGAAAGTGGCTGTCGTGTGGCTTGAACTGTTTTCCTTTCCTCTTTTCCCTGTCCATACGAGTTATTTATTGGCAATTTTTCATTTTTCGATACAAAAGGTTGCTTTAAAGTTAAAGAATTTTGAAAATCATAAATTTCAAAGTTTGCCAATAAAAAAATTAGCCAACTCAGTCGGAAGAGAGTGTAGTGTGCGGTTCCGGGGTGAAATATTATTTTTATGTCCAGAATTTATTTGGAGTGTATTGAATTAGAGCGTGTCAACGTGAGAGAAATTATTGCAGTGATTGAGAGCCATTGGAGTGGACAGGATTACTACTTCTACTGACCATGGACGCTTTTCACTGATTTTGGGGAGTGTTGTGATCATAATAATTCCATGAGGGTGAGATTACACTTTGACTTGACACTGGGGATCCGCCAGAATTTATACATCCGATGGTCCACTATTCGATTATTATTTATTACATCCACTCCAAATGAGATCAATGTAAATCCTCCGAATCTAATGTGTATGTGGAATTTATTTGAAATTATAGCAAACGTAATTTCATTTCTCTTTATGATGCCTTCCAGTACTGAATACATGGACTGGACATTATTGCTTTGCACTGGGAGACACAAAACAAGAGAGATTAGTTAGTAGATGACTCAATGCGCTAATAATAACTTCTCTCTTTGAATTGTGTGTAGTAGTGGTCATTCTAAAATTTAAATACTTCAAAGCGATGGATAATTAATGTGAGAGAAAGAGGTGCAATTAATACCGCTTTTGATCGAATCCCTCGATTATGGGATTATGGGGCTTCTGGCTGTGTCCACTACTACATAATACATTTTCCTCTAATCTCCCCAAATATTTACTGCCCTTGGAATATTTCAATTAAAGAGAGATATATATATATAGAGAATAACAAGTTTAAAGTCATTTGACAAATTTGCATTCATCAAATGTTGATTGGTCTCAATGGAATTGTGTACGTGTAATATGTGTATTGCCTTTGCACAAAAGACCCTGGGGACTTTGAACCAAGTATTGTACATAATCTGCTGTAAATTCATGAAAATTATTTGACCTGAACACCCCGATTCAATTTCCTTCCACCATCAAACAGGGATCAATAATACGAACGTATACCTTTTCGGTATCCATTATAATCATTTTGGTCTCTTGTTTGGTAATTGGCATAACTCATAAATAGACTTCAAGTACCTAATTATCCATACGTCATTTTTCTTTATTCCAGCCACAGATTGATTCCAAATGATATCAAACCGATCAGACTGCAGATGGTCATCTCTTTGAAAGTAATAGTATTCGGAATTTAGGAGACTCTGACTGATCTGTTGGTCATGGTCCACTTGCCTTTGAATGATGAAGTTGATGATATGTGATACAGTTGATCCTCTCATCTCATTACTTTTCTACGCTCCATTTTTTCTGTTCACAGTTCAAACAGACAATGCCCACAACATTTATATATAGAAAAAGCTACTACTTACTGCTTTGACAAAAAACGAACCCAAATCCCCCAAAATCCTAAAACATTTTCCTCTAATTTACTCTTAATCCCAGCATGACTCTGTTTTTTCATCCCCTCCACTAAAAGTTGTCTGTTTGTTGTATTTAGTTTTTTTTAGCGTGGGTCATTTTTTGACGGACGAGACGCATCTTGTATTGACACTTAATTTACAGGAGAAAAGTCCTTACAACTCATCCTATTGTCCACAATTCATGTTATTGGCAGCCACCATTATTGTAACCATTGACCAAAAAGAATGCGATTTCACGTCCCCTCTAATAAGTCCCCCCATTTGTCAACTATGTAAATAATTAAGCTCCTTTCTGAATATAATGGATTTTTGATGAGATGCAACCCGGAATTTGGGAAAAATTCGGGGAATTTCTTGTTTATTTGGTGAATTTGGTGAAAAATGTCTGAAACCCACCTCCCTCATGATTATGGATAGTGTGCTTTGTCACCGTCGAAGAGCAGTTGACTTTTTTTAATTACTTCCACACAGCAGAGAGTAATCGAATTACAGATTTTTCTGGGGCTCCTGACTCTTGGAGAGCATTGCAACTTTTTTTTCCTTTTCTCATCTGTCGTGGCTTCGACAACGAGTCATTTTTTATAAGGAAAACACAGTCAGTCTGTTTCATTTATTTCCGTGACTGAAATGAAAAAAAAAACTGCATAGCGTCTAAAAAAGGGGTGAATGATGGAGTGGAGTGATGTTAGTTTGCTTAAACTCAGTGTTAATTGGATTATCTAATTATGGAGGAATTAAGGAACGTCTCACTTTTTAATGCCTTTTTTAACACCAGCATTTCAATCTCAATCAAAGGGTGAAAGCATAATGAATGATGGGGGAAATGGCTTTTTTTATTAGTAACAAGACGAGCATACATTTTTATGGGCTAGTTGATGCGAATAATTTGATGCATCTGGGCATGAGACTCAAGTGGGGCGAATTGGAAACTTTGCATTTAATTTTTTACTATTCTTCATTTACATGTAAATTTTTGAAATAAAAAAGAGTTGAGTGCTTTTGGGTGATTTTATGCCAGGCTCTCATTAAACACCAGATTTCTGACGCGTTGTCTAATTTATTTATGGCGTCCTTTGCTGACTCACCTGGCCCTATTTTTGTTGGTTCTGGGGCAAACTGAGTCACCACTCTATCGTGACATGAAGGTCGCCCTACATATTCGTTTATGACGAACTGACTAATCATTCAATATATGAATTGATCGGACTAATTACTCTAAACGTATCACAACAAACAAAAGTATACATAAACAACAACTTTTGCAGGTGTTCGAGTCTAATGACAAGCCAACTCCACCTGAACGTTTGTTGTGTCTCCTGCTCTACAAACCCAAAATACAAAAAAAGGTGGACGGTGGACCTGTACTTTTATTGGTGGTAGCTTTTGGGACCCTTTTTGTTATGAAAAGGAACAAGGGCTGGCTTTGAATCTGGTCCGAAGGGTTCCCTACAATTATTATATTACTACCACTACCACCAGTTTTTGTTAAGTTTATTACCGATACGATAGTAATAGTAGTAATCGAGCAAGTTGAAAAGATCCAGTTTTTTTGTTCTTCTTCTATACTGTATTCATCATCGTCTCAATTTCTTAAAGAAAACGTCAGCAAGTTGAACAGATTTCAACCTGTCTTGTTGTTGTTTTTTTTTTCTCTCTCTCTTCATTTCCTTTCCATTTTTCCCAACGTTGAACGAATATATATTTAAAGCCTTTTAAATCCACTCCAAAATTTAGAACAATTGACCAACAAGTTGCACTTGAGGATTATACAAGTAAATGAACAAATATATGCAAAAAGAGATATAGTAAATAATAAGAGGGATGGCAAGCCATGCGACAGTTTGTGCCACGCCAACAACCACCCGCAATTTACCATTTCCATTGATGAAGAGAGAAACAGAGAGAGACCCCACGGTGAGAGGAGCCAGAGTAATTAAACATAATTGAGATAATCAGTCATTTTATGTTGGAGTTGTTGGAGGGATACAAACTGAGCGTCCTCGTGGATTGTGACACAAAGCAGAGAGAGATCTGAGGAAAAGCGGAGAAAGTCACCAACACTTGACTTTTTAGCTGAATGATTACCTCACAAATGGATTTAAGTAATTAACGAAATTACCAAAGCCAGTCCTCTCCTTTATGCTACAAAATATCATTATTGCCAGTGTCTTTGATTTTGATGAATCTCTTGAGAGAACGAAATGCTCAAAAATAAAAATAATTAGTGTAAATTTGAGCACTTTTTGGGGTCTCTCTCCGTCGATGGCTTAATCACCACAAGTCTGGCCCTTTTGTGCCAATTAATGAGCAATTAAATCGTCTTCCTATCGCAATTTACAAAATGGAATTTCACTCTCCTTTACATTGAATTTAATTTATTTCCTTTCAAGGCGAACATTATGTGAGATGAATGCGAAATTAGTATATTTCAAAGATTTATAATGAAACTAGTTGCAAATCTCCGGCTTTGTCCAAAACTCGCTTGCCAGAGTTTAATTGCTTTTCGCAAATTGCATTTCCTTCTCCTATCTCCTACTTTTGTGTAATATTATATTATAATGCCATTGGCTAAGCTCATTTGAGGGGATGAAACAGTAAGAAATTAAAGGATGCAATTATTGTCCGAGGGGTTGAATAATGCTTGAGCTGATGATGTTTTTGTTGATGGGCTGCAAAAATAACAGTTTTTGTTTCAATATTTACAAAGCTAATCTTGTCATATCATTTAGGTTTGAGATTAGCATAAACCATAACATTTTTAGTGAAAATATTAAAACTCGAGCAGTTCTCATTTGGATAAAGTTGCTCTAAAAATTTTATGCATCACTATTTGGTATATATGTGTGTACTTTTGTATTATTATTTGCATTTTCTTATACATAGCAAACGTGTCATTCATTCATTGAGCTGGTGTGCAATTAAATAAAATGGAATAAAAGGCATTAAAAATAACAGTAAAATTTAACGAGACGAGTGTAAAAAGAATATAATGGTTGTGTCGTTGCCCATTTGGTAAGATTAGGGACACAAGAAGATTACAAAGATGATAACACAATAAATAGCAAAGGAGAGAAAGGACAGATTTTAATTAAGGGGTTTATTTGATAGATGAAACGACAGAGGAAATCGCATCAGCTCCTTTATCCCGTGACATATCATAATTTTTGCAAAAGGAAATGATACACAATCGTAAAACGGATTTAAAGGGAGCAGACTCCTTCTTGATTAATATTTGTGTTCGTCATTGTAGTGTCTTTATGTTTAATGATCATATATCCAGTCAGTATAATTCCATTTCTTATGCTTTGTCACTCTCGCCATGAAATTGCTGGTTATTAGGCATATCATGAAATGAGGGGATAGACTTTAATTTGCTCTCCGTAATTCCAAGTCTCAAATTCTAATCAAACCAAAAGAGAGATTTCATTAAATCCACAATTTCCTTCCGACATTTCATACATGTACACAAATGCTTCACTTGCTTGCGAATTCCGTTAATTGTGTGGTTTGTAATTTGCATATCGTTAGATTGCTTTGTGTAAATTGGATGGACATCTAGCCCCATTAACTTGTTTATTCGCCCTTATGCATCATCCCTCCAGGGTCTCTTTATCAAACCATGAATCTCTTATTCCCATTTGCCATTTCTCCCCATCATGCAAAATCCAGAGATTTGCACAACATCAAAATTGACATCATTCATTTGTCCATTTCCATTTTATTGCGGTATAGCAAAAAAAAAAAGAAATTTACGACCTTATTAGTCAGACAAAGGTCCTTTGCTTGTGGATTTATTATATACATATACATATACACATTTTGCAATTGACTGCATATTTTTTAGTTGGAGACATAAAACAAAACGAAACAGGCTAAAAATAAGAGAATTTATGGAGTTTATCATGATAATCATGACATGGACATTTTTCAAGCCAATAGTAAGTATACCCACATGGAATATTATGCAATAAAATTTTCATCGGATATAAAATTAGATGATGAAAAAATGTTAATCTAAAAATTGTGATTGTCTTTTTATTATTTGAGGGACAATAAAAACTGCTACTATACTAATTCTAATCTAATGTGCTTGTAAAAAAAAAGTTTGATTCTTTTGGAAGAAAGGGAAAGTTGAAAGATTATAAAATAAGCAATTTAGGACATATTGCGTAAATTTGTGTAAAAAATGATGCAATAAAATAACTCTTGTCGCTAATTTGGATTCGGCTCTAAACTCTAAAAGAGAAGTTTCCATTTCACATTTTCATGCAAAGTCTAATCCCTTTTTATGTTATTGGATGGTGGCTTTTGGGTGGTGATAATGTTTGCAGCTGTGAAATTGAACCTTTTTAAGCCCCCACCCCCAGAAGCCCCAGACCCAGACTTTGAATATTATTGAGGAGTATTGACATTTTTTAAAAAAGGAATGAGCCTGCTAATAATAAAACGGGATCTGCTCTTTTAATGTTTTAAAGTATTTGGATGGCAAGCAGAGATTTTACATTTTATATCATGATTTAAAATGATGAGTCTCAAATAAATCCAGCCACCTGTCCCCTTTTTGGCTTATTTGCAAATGTTGTCCTTTTTGTGGTTAGTTTTTTGGGGACATAAATGCAGTTTAAACAATGACATAAGGTTGACACTCTGTCTCATTTTTAAAGGGCCAGGCATGACGAGACACAAAAAACAAGTAAATTTGAGACTGAGGAAAATGAGACAATAAAAAATCATGCAAATTAACAAGATGCTTCCAGTTTCGTTAATTGGACGTATGAACAGCGTCATCTGTCTGAAAATCAGTATCAACAACGCGCCATATCGTCAATCGTCACCGTCCATTTTTCTTGTCCCTTGTTCGAGTGGAAATTGGAAATATTTGGAAACTATTTTATTTTCTCGCGACCGTTTTGGCTTGTAGAAGAGGGAGGTTAATCATGTCAGACGAAGAAGTTTTGGAGATTAGAAACCCCAAGCTGCTGGATATAATGGAGAGCAGGCTGAACTTGCGGAAATTGCAGTTCAGCCTGGGACCCGGATGTGGGGCCGTTTCTCCATTAAACCCCACCGCCGACACTTTTCAACCAACGGCGCCCGTCGTCATCCCATCCAACGCCATCCCAAAGACTGAGGTCCGGAAAGAGCGTTTTCACATTGGTGACAATGGCGTCATGTCGATGCTCGCGCCAAGGGACCCCGTATTTCCACCCCCTCCATTCTTTGTACAATTTAAGAGCTTTGACAAAAAAGGGCACTTAGCTTACTTCACAATCATTGATGCCAATATTTGGGTATTTTTTATAATTTATATTATATCTATTCTTGATTAATGAATTAATCATTTTTATTCGTTAGAATCTGCATGCCATTGCGATGAAGTGGGTGCAGTGCGACTTAGAGGCTGGCAAATTGACGCAAATGAGTATGACAGAAATAAGTGAAGGTCACTGTGTGATCGCTGCTCGACCAATCGATTCCTCGGACCCCGAAAGTCGAAAGGTTGTTTTCAGAGGAACCGTTGAAAAGCTTGAGGACGGTCAAGTTCACGTTTTCGACTGTAAGCTAATTGCAATTAATCATTTCCTATTTGCATATAATTAGTTTTTAAAAAACATTTTGTTTTTAGTGGACTATGTTGAAACAACTACTGTTTCGCCATCGGATGTATATGTGATGACTCCTGAAGCATGTTTGGTGCCATTTATGGTATTTTCTTTTTTTGCATAATAACCAGTTACTAATTATAGTTTTTAGAGCTTTATTGCCGAAATTGACAAATTGCAACTTTTTTCCGAGACTGATAGCGCATTCCTTGCTTACAATGATTCGAAAGACGATCTACGAACGACTGTATTTATGGCTGCAGTTTCTCCGAATAAGAACTCTTCACCCCGGCTTCACACGCTTCAACTTTGGACCCCAGAACGCCAAAATGTGGGTGATATATTTTTGGAAAAGCTGTTTTTTCTTTTAAGTGTCCCTCTCCCAAAGGTATGTTTATAAAGTAACATTAATAAAGTAATAAAAAAGAGTTTGTTAAATAATTTTATTATCAACTTTTAGGAAGGATATGAAATGCCAATTAATATCACTCACTACACTGAAGCTGGTGAAATATACTATCAAGCGAGTTTTCATCAGAACAAAGTTATTGAAATAATTGAAAATTTTGACATCTTCATTCGTCGGGAGTTGCCAACAATTAAGGCACTTTTCCCGAATTATTCAAACAGAGAGTCCGTTAATGAAAAATTTGCAAATGATAGTTATGTTTTTGCTGTCCCGTATTCCGGAGATGGCAGATACTATCGAGCACGTGTATTGAAGATATACCCACAAGAAGACATGGCTCACGTCCATTTTATAGATTATGGAAACGATGAAAATGTTCCGATTAAGAGTCTGCTCCTTTTGGACAAGTTTGATGAGGGGATTTTGTTCATACCACCAATGGTAATTTATATTCGTTGCTGTTACCTGTTTGTTACATATATTGGTTATGTTTTTGTTTTTTTTGTTTAGGCTCGAAAGATTAAAGTGGCTGACGTCAGCAGATTAGGAAGTAACATGGATACCCTTATGGATGGAGAATATCAATTCACACTGAAATTAGTGAGTTAATAAAATTATTATTGGTTTATACGTAAAAAGTTCCATTGTGTAACTTTTTATTTGATAGGTTCCAAAGCGCGAAAATTCTGACGCTGGACGAGAAGCGATTGTGATGGCCCGCCTCGACAATAAAATACTTTCACTCAGAGAAGCACTTGAACTTCTCAAGTAATATTATATTTATTAATTTTAATGGTAAACTACCTATTCCAATATTTCTAAAAATGAACTATAGTATTTTACATATATACCACTATCCAGATTGTTGTTCTTGTTTTAAAATAAACTGTTAGTGAACTCCATAAATTATTACGAATCAAAATCTCGTTATACTAAAATAACCACAAACGGAGAATTATTGTTTATTTTCATTTAGTGATAGGACATTAATCTATCCCAAATATTCTCAATTTATCTCTGGATCCACTTTCACTCGCACCTAAATATGCACAAGATAATATACATTATACATATTTAAGTTACTCATCAATGAGCAGTGTGCCATAAATCAAAGGGTGTTCCCTGCAGTATTGTTTTGTGCAAGTGAAGTGGTTCCTGGTAATTTGCATAATAATGGTACAAAATCATTAAGAGCAAAGCTTTCCTTCCACCATTACACAGCTTTTAATTGCGTATGCAAATGCATGGAGGAGAAAGTCAAGCTCACTGTCACTATTTCCTTTATAATGTATGCACGCACATAAGCCTTTATCTTGTTTTGGGCTTGGAGCCGAGTCCTCTAAAGTCCTCACCAACTTTGGCTTCCTTTTGCTTCCTTCCTCCAGCCATTACCACTGTTCCGGTTTTAAAATCAGGAAAAATTTGTTTAATGTGGATCTATTCAATGAGGGCACCCCACTGCTATGGTTTATGACTATGCAAATTTGGGGGAAATCATAATCAAAATCACAAAACAAGCTCCCCACATTTCCTCCTCCTGTACAAGAGATGACATTTTTCTCCGTTTTATCTCTCCGACGTTTATTTTCTCCTCTCTCTTTTTAATACTCTCTCCTCCCAAGCTCTGAACAAGATTAATTCAATCTCGACAAACTAATTTTGGTGTTAATTCAAAGTAAAAGTTTACTCGACGGTGTGAAAGTAGCTAGTAAATCCAGCTCAATTGCTTTCTCTCTATCTCCAAAGAGTTGATCCTGGGACATTGGTCAGTGTCGGACAATCTCCTCTTCACTCCTATTAAAGTGTCAGCTTTTAATTAAGTGATCTACTTTTAGCGTCATTCTGCTGCCTTAGCATCATTTCTAAACCCTTCTCATCAGTCTAAAGTGACCAGAGCAGAGCAGATAACCCCACCGACCAAGAGATAGAAGCCCATCCAACTTTATTCCCATGCTCAAATGAATTGGAAATAATTTAGACAAAATACACACACGCAACACAATCAGAGTGGATGTTTGCCATTTCATTCATTTCAATCTCAGCCGCAACTAACAAAGTTGTAAAAGTAAGTAGATAGAGAAAGTGAAAGTGAGTGAGTTGATGTCAAATGCTTTTTCTGCTCTTTCCTTCTTTGATTAGAGAAAGCATAAACAGTCACTTTCACTAGAAGACAAAAATCCATCCCATCCCACGCCACAAAAAACTCAATTCAATTCAATTGCGTGATCTTAGTAAAGTAGAAAGAAAAGTGGATTTGTGTATTTGTCAACCTTTGGCTTATGCGTTATTTTGGGTTTGCTGGTAGTGGACCGGAAAAGCTGTCTTTTCACAACTCTCTCTCTCTCTTTTCCTATCTTTTGATTTTTTATGGGAATGTTGACACATTGCCATTATTTGTCCTCAATATAAATGGAGTTGGATTGATGTTGTCTGAAAAATTTAGACGTCCAGCTTGGATTTCTTTCTTTTTAAGTGACTTTATTCGTGTGTTTAAGAGCATTGAATGGCTTAGCATGAGGCCAATTTAATTTAAAAGCTGTGTTACCTGTGACAGTGACTATTGGACATGCAATGATTCACCCATTGTAATGGTAAATGGTTGTAAGTAGGAAGTAACAATTGTGTTTTGTCCATACACTTGCAAACTTATTATTGGGAAATAAATGCGTCCATTAAGAATGGTATTGGTGTGGGCGGAATAATATTTTGGGTACAATGGAAGGGAGAAGCCACAAGGAAAAGCGGAAATGGAACAGGTGGAAAGTTGGAAAGTATCCCCACTGCTAATGACTTTATCTCGTACGACTACTCTCAAAAATCTATCGGTTTTAGATTTAGCTGCATAATTTATCCAAACTCCACATTATGTGGTCACTATCTGTCACCCACATACGAATCATTTCCAGAGGATAAAATAAATTGTTTTTTATTGTAATTCTGTGATTTTTTACGTGAGGTAATTATATATTAGGGAAGAGTGCACTTCCGTTGGTCTGTCTCAACTTGCCTCTGGCACCCGAATTTCGGATTTTCGTCAGTTGTTATTATATACATGGCGTTAGAAAAAAAGATATAAATCGGATTGAGTTTGAGAGATAGGATTACATATATGTATCTACTTACTACCTACGGAATTGAAACCCATCCGACCACATCAGTGGTTTATATTATCTGTATTGTGTATATATATTTTTTTGGGGAAATAAATTTTATTAAAAAAGAGAGAATTTATTTGTTGTTGGTAGTGTGACCAAAAAGTGTCTTAAGCTCTTATCTATAAAATAAGGAAAGCTTATTCCTGTCACTCCCGTCATTCAATTTCATTTTGTCCAGTTGTTGTACGAATCCAAGAATAAAATCGGATGAGTTTTACAACACAAAGCAAACAAGTTTAGTATCAATCTCAACTTCCTCTCTTTTTACCATTTTTTGTGTGTTGGGCAATAAGTTTGTTTTAGCACCACTGCTCTTGTCCTGGACCCTCCAGTCAACCGTTTGGATTGATTTGAGGAAAAGCTTTATAGTAAAAGAATTACGTCATTTGTAAGTAAATATAAAGTTTGACTGGATATCATTATTTTGTGTGTCCCTCTGGTCAGCAGTAAAATGGAATGATCCTTACTTATGTCTCAAATCGAATCAATTTCCTCTGACTGACTACAGTCCAACACGCTGACTCTCTACAACATACTCACTATAATCCAATTTGGGTGATGTGGGTGGGTTACTTGTAATTTAAAATTCACAGTCCCATAACTTACTCCCTTCTTTTACAACTCGAGGTATTGAATTAGATGATCAGTTCAATTTCAACAAGATGCAGAATCGGCTTAAAAAGAATTTCTTTTTTTCTCTCTCCACTTGAATATGTGGAGAAAGTTCATGGCTACTTATAGCTAATAGTTGAGACAAGAAGTATTTTTTCCCTCGAGACTCTCATCATCATGTTCAAGGAATCCATGGATACTTCACGTTTATTTTTGGTGGCCCTGTACATAGTAAACCACATGGTAAATAACATACTCGTCCGAGTTGATGATAAGGCGTAACTTTAAATACTTAAGAATATTGCTCCGATCTGCCTACTTGAAGTACTAACTTTGTGTCGCAGTAAATAAATAAGCTTAAGTAGCTAGCAGTAGACGCATAATGCACGTGTGTGTATGTTCCAACATAATCTGAGGTAAGTAGTTGGGGAAAAATTGAAGAAAAATAGAGAGAGAAGCCGATATCATTTTAATACCTTTCACCCTCTCTCTCTCTCTCTCTCTCTCTTTCTTTCTGCTTTTTTACACGGATTCCACTGTAAAGGGAAAAGTGAAACTGACTTGGACAAGCCATAAATTTTCTACTCTCGAAGCCACCACATTCATCTTTTTACACTTTTTCCACTTGCATATAATAGACGCCGAGGTGTAGTTTCCATTTAGAAGAAATGCCAAAAAAATCATAAAACCTTGAGCTACGGATTCCTTTCCCCTCATAAAAAAATCCTTTGTCTCACTCCTTTTGCTGTAACAAAGGGATGACAATATGAACTGTTGTGTAATAATGTTGGCTATGCAATAATAGTGAGGGTCGTGGTTTGTAGCCCCAAAATCAAGTAAACTTTACTTTTAACATTTTTTACGATTTTGTACGTCACCTTGGTCCTCGTAAAACATGACCGACAACCCTCGTCGGTCGTCCGTCCGTTTGTCATCTTTTTGTTCATAACTACAAAACCAATAAGTGACAAACACGACACGTGTGGCTTTGTGTATAAAGTTGTAATCAAGGTTCCCCGATGAATACATTCCATGTCAAAAAGAAAGTCAACCTATGGAGGTCATTATCATTATATTAGGGCTGACCCCATCTGGTCACAGCTGGACATGAATGAGAGAAACATTTCTCCAAAGTGTGGAAATGTCTAAAGAAATAAAGTTGATGTCCATTTCCGCATGAATCAGACTCATTCAGTAGCCGACCCTTAATTTTTTAGGAGAGAGAAAGGAAGCTATAAAATTAGGCTAAATCTAACCAGGTTTGTTGTCGAGTCTTCTAAACTAAACACAAGCTCCCAAGGGAAGCCACAATGAAACCAAACGTAATCCAATGAAAATGAGTTTTCAGCAGCAGAGAAAAAAGTGAAAGGAGCAACACTTAAATGAAATCCGAGAGACGACAAGAGAACAACGTAAAGTAGCTTTCATTTCCTTTCTTCCAAATCCGTCTCCGTTTTATGAGTACATGTTGGAGTCTCCAAATGTCAAATTCGGTGTTGGCCAGATTGTATATGCTTAAAGAAAAGGCATAGTTTAGGAACACAAATAAAATCTCTAATCATAGACCTAATACATAATGCATACCTTCTATAGTGGGGAAAGCCAGTTTACTGTTTTCGATTGAAATCTTTGCCTTCGTTTATCTCAAATGAAGGAATGAAATTGCTTTGTGCTCACTCACTCCCATTACCTAAAGAGTCAGTCACAAATGTGGAAAAAGACTGGGGAATAAGCAGCCTCTTGGTTTGTTATTAAAATTTGGGAAAACTTTTACTACCACCCTCAAATTCGATACGCTTCAATATTGCAAATGCCTACTGCAAATAACCCATCTGACATTGCAAATGTTGCCTCTCTTTTTATTTATTTATTCACTCCTTACTATAATGGAAATGTGATTGATTAAAAAAACTCTAATGCAACTTCTACAAGTCACGGTTGGGCAAGCTGTAAAATAAGGTGACCGGCGGACAAACCATGAAATGACATTTTACGGTGGCAGAGAGTTTTTATAGATACATCGTGTTTTCCAGTCAAAGTAAAAGCACATATATATATACAGCAGCAGGTGCAATGTTGTGTTTGGTTTTTCGGTGTCAAAATTCATGCCCTCCACAAATGTTTATCTGAGGATGGGATCACTCTTTTTTTGGTTTGACACTTTGTGCTAAATTACCAAAGAGCAATTGCCCATTGCCCGCCTCCTTATCCGCTTGTCAAACTTTTAAAATCACTTGTTAAACACTCCTCGTTGTCCCTGTAATTAGTCTCCCCTCTTTTAAAAATCAATATGCTTCAACTAATTTCCTTCTTTTATTTAACCACTCTGCCTGCCTCCGTGGGGAAATTAAAACGAGATTTTTGTGTTATAACAAATTACTTTTGTGTCAATCTGAAACAGGAAGAGGAAGAAAATCCTTCTATTCACTCTTCCCCATAAGTAAAGTCAATCTCCTTTCTCAATTTCCACCTCATATTAATACCAAATGCATTACGTTCTTCTCCTCTTTCTCTGACTTGAGTGGAAAAGATCATTATCGGGGAAATATGACACACGAGAAATATAAAAACAAGAAAGAGACAAAACATAAAATCCTGAGACTGGAAATGAATGCAACATCATCCCTCATCTTGTGAAGAATTTAGATTGATGCGAGGTAATATAGAGTACTCAACATCTCAACAATAAAAAGGCAGCACGTCATAAATATATTTGGGGAAAGTCTCTTTTCTCTAATGCACCACTGTCTCCACTCATATTTATTTATCCCACAGGAAAAAATGACAATTATATGATGACACAAGAAGTTGATGATCTCTCTTTGTCTTTGTTATACACAATAATAAATAAATATATATAATGATGATGCACTAGAGAGAGAATGAGAACAACTTTATGCATTTTTAGTCCATTATCAGTCCACTTTCTTTTTCTTCCTCTCTTGTTCTCCAACATAATGCACTTGATTTTTTGATGGCTGAGGAGGACGATAATATCTAATAGATGATGATGACGATTACCACTCTTTCCATTTGTAAAAAAATGACAAAACTCTTTTCTCTTGTAATTCTCACTCACCACAGCATGAAGTAATCTTTTACATTTATCTCAATTCAGTTGCATTATGTATGATAATCACTAAAATCTTTCTTTTTTTTTAAATTCATAAATCTAGCAATTACAACTTTTCACATAAATCTTGTGAATGAAGCAACCCACTGGTTAATTAGGTGGCGAAAGAATGAGTAAATTAGAACATTAAGGTTGTCCCCTACATTTCTTTAGCCTCATTTTAATTTCAATGCAATGTATTTCCCACATAACTTTTGACTCTTTATTGGCTGAGGGCTGGATTTTTTCCCTTTGTTTTTCCCCGTTATTGCTCCAACTCTATATTTAACGTTTAGATGCAAGAATAAGACAAAGGCAGCGTGGCCACGAATAATTTGGTTTTTATTTTATGGGGCTCAAGCCCACTAAAAAGTGCAAAGTTGTGAATTAAATCAGGCATAAGAGGTGGGGATATATGATGACTAAATTAAAAACTAAATCTTCTGCTTTATTTCTCTCAAAAATAATTGCTCGTAAATTACTCCCTTCCACAAGTTTATGGGCATACAAACTGTCACCAGTATTGAAATTTACACCACGCAAGAAGCTTGGGAGTTTTTTTAATGGTAAAAAAGTTTCAATCTGCTTGTTTTGTTATTTTGGGGGTGATGTGATGGCGATTACTTAATTTTATGCCGTAGTTTGCCATCTAATTTAGTCTTGGAAAAAGGCACCGCTACTAAAACTTTTGCATAATGAAGCTAAATTTTATAATACATTTAGATTTACGATCGGAACAAAATTGTAGAGAGATTCATATTCTATTTAATGTAATGAGTAACTGGGCCATTAAAAGTTGGTATTGTACGTACACTTTGATTGGTCTTCGTACAAAAAGAATGCGTGATTTTTATGGACAAATGCACAAGGCCATTTATGAATTACGACATTGTATGTGTCATGTATATACTCTTTTTAATCGCTCATTAAATCAGTTTGGTGGCTGGCTAACAAATTTGCATTCCATTTATATATTCCCTAGCTGTTACATACAACTACTAAAAATATCAAACAATGTATTTATATATTAATAAAAGCTGTCAGGTAAGTACAAATCGAAAAGTGCATCAATAAAAATAACGGCAGGAGTCACTTTTCTTGTTATTATTTTACAGTCCAATTATTATTTGCGTACTTGTTGTGAGACTAGCCGTGAAAAAATTTGAGATGATTTTTTATCACTTGAATAACTTTGAGTGGGATTTGTCTGTTGAAACCTGGCCTCGGGTTACATTAAATTATCTAAAATTACGGGCCAAAGAGCAGAGTAGCAAAATTACTACAATGGGAACACGATCTCGTTACTTAATTTGATACTCAAAGTCCAGTGGATGAATTTTAATTAAACTGGACGCATATCTCTTGTTTAGTCAGTCACTAATTTAAACATCAAGTTTCACTCTGCAGTTTCTTCTTATTAAATTGAATTCAAGTACGCAATAATTTAGGCAACAACAATGGAGAGAATGTATAATTACTATTTGGCAGAGATAAGAGAAAGAAGATGTTGGTTGAAGAGGTTAGTAGTTGCCGGCAGTGCATATGTACAATGCAAGGTTGTAATATATAAATGTATATATTTGGAGTTTGTCTGAAGGGTGCCACTAATTGATAAGATTTGGAAATTCTTGATCCACTCTGATTTGGGAGAGATGAGATGAGATCATTATAACCATAAGCCTAATGAAGTGTCTTAAGAGTCCCTGGCTCTAAAACTTTATTTACTACTCCTTCCCCACATTTCCCACTCTATCTACATAAATAGATAGATAGTATTTAGTAGTAGTGGCAGTGGTTTGTGAATAAGAAGAAGATGAGCCGGGTATTGTCTCAGGACCCCTGATGCCCTGGGTAATTATTTCTCGTCAACTTTCATTGTCTCATTTTCTCCAACTCATTTGCATTTGGATTAACACTCCCTTATACGCTTGTAAGGAATAGTCACACTGTAATTCTCATAATGAGAAATGTTGCCACCGAATTGTTTAGTGACAGGGCCATTGTTTCGTCAATCCTTCCGCTGCATAGTTAAACTTCAAAAGATTTGACATTTCATTTCATTTAGTAAACTAAACCACTGCAGCATCAAGAAAGAAAGTGTCGCAGTAATAAGCCAATACAAAAGCCGGTGTAGCCAACATACTTAAATAATCCCTGTAAGTATTGTAAGCAAAAGTGAAAGGGTTGGGATCTTTGGGAAAGAAGCTTATACTCGCAATTATGAGGAGGACGACAATGAGTACTCATCTAGAGAAGGGTGGTCGTATGAATTGAAGTGTGTTGGACACAAAGCCATAGAGAGCCACGTTTTACAAGTATTTCTTCCAGGGATTGTTTGTATCAATGCGTATTAAAAGTTATGATTCGGGGAAGGGTTGAATGAGAGCGAGAGAAAGACAATGGAACATTTCTCATGGCTAATGAACCGACTAAAGCTTCAAGGCGTTATAATATGAGCATCCATCTGTAATTATTTCACTTTCTCCAATATTATATAGTATATATACAAGTTCTCAAGTTTCAAATGACTGTAAATACGATGGCGATGCGGTAGTGAAAATAAAAATGCAAATTCCGAGAAGAGATGAAACAAAAGAGTTTCCTGTGTCAAAGTGGATGGAAAAATAGGGATGGGATTTTTAAGCCTCGTTAATTTTTATAGATCCCTCCCTTGTTTTTGTTGATAATAAATGAACCAATCCTCTGGAATAAAAGTGATGTGATACAAATGAGCCTACAACTTGAACGAGTGACAAGAAAGACGAAGTGGGGAAGTGGTAATTATCCTTTTCTACTACTCCCTTTTGTGAACAAAAAAGAAACCACATTTTCCTGGGTCTTTTTGTGCATTGGACTTATTTAGTCACAGAGTCTGACAGAGTGATCCATAAAGGACAAGTACATATTAACAAGGAGGAAGAGAAAGCGAAGAAAAGTGTAAATTATTTGTATAATGTCACAGACAGACTCAAAGAACAGTCGTAATTAGAGTGTCACTGGATGACAAGTGGGAAATTAATTGACCTGAAGAGATTCTTTCTCAAAGTATTAAAATTTCAAATGACGGATTAGTTATGGTTCATTTTTTTGTGTGTTCTTTTTCTTTCATTCTTTTTCTTCAAAGCTCAAATTAGACTGCGGAGGGAGATGGATGATGGCTGCTGGTGTAGTGTTGATGTCATTTGCAATTTTAATGATTTGTCATTTCAACAACACCAAAAGCCAAAGCTTTGAATATTACATTGAATTAAATTTGAGTAATTTGTCAGTGTCTTTGTTGCATTTTTTCAAACTGATTGAATTGAGATGTCTGTATTTGCTTGTGACTAATTATATATGGCTTTATTTTAGTGTATACATTTATCAAACCTCTGCTTCTATTCATATCCTTAACAGAGGTTTTCCTAAACACGTGATGTATGTTTAAATTTTTCATGCTCTAACAAAAATTCCATCAACATTAAGATGTTCCCAAAGGCCCTGTTTCACCGGCAATAAAACACAACAAAGGCCAAAAGTTGTTTGTTACAAGTAATAATACGGATATAATATTCTTGGATGACATATTGCTCGGCCATAATTTCAGGTCAACATTACCGAAATCATATCAAATCACATCTCAATCGATAGCCACAAGAGTGGACAATATATACTGAATGGGATGCTGCTGGAAATAATGTGATGATGATTATTGTTTGGGATCAAATGTCTTGTGTGTTGCGACATAATTCCTCGCTCCCACTGGCCAAAGTTTTGTTATGAAAGAGCATAAGATGTGAATAAAAGATACAAATGAGATGGGGACGGAAAAAGACATAATCACGGTACATAGATATTTATTGGAGACTCAATTACTATTTATTTCTATTCATATGAGATTACTTTCCTTTCGAGAAAGCAAATAAACATAACCAAGTTGACTTTGTTGGGTTATGTTTTTGTCTCGTTTTGGGATTATTCAGATCGGGAATCTGCCTCTGTGTGTGAGGTACATGTGTTCGAGTAGAATATAATCCGAATTGAAAGGGCAAACGAATTAAATTTAATGACAATTGCATCCCGAAAATAAATGTAAATAGTCAAAGCGGTGTGCAGTTCCGTCATAAAATTCAGGGATTGGCTCATCCAAAAATTCCGGGCAAGAATTATGAGACAATTTGAACGACAATGACACCTTCTCGTCGCGTCCCTGTGCCCATGTCACTCACTACTTCACATAATATGAATACTTTGGAGAAAAGGGTCCTCTCTCTCTCCCTCAATCGAATCAAACTAACACACCCTCATGGCACACTCGTCGGGGGGTCCGTGGACTCATCGTAAAACCTCTGAGATTTTTTGCAGTCATAATTTCTCCTATCCTTCTAACAGATTCGATTTTTATTGTCAGAACTATTGTCAAATTTTTCAATATTTGTAATGCAGTTTTCCACTTTCTCTCCCATAATAACTTAAGTAATATACCCCCGTTGGGTCCATGGTTTATGATTATGTGACGTGTTGATGTTGATAATGCATCAGAATGATGATCAGTGTTTGTTGGCTTCTGTTTGGGTTAGCTACTGTGGTAAAGGGAACCAGATAAATCCACATGTAAAATAGTTTTCACTCACTCAATCTGATCAATTCTGAAATAGGGATGACGAAACCACCAAAAAAATGTATCGTAAATTTTTATGATTATGTTCCAATATTTTTTTCATGTGTTTGGACATTGTCAGTGTTCACGTGTCCCTCAAAATATTTACAACTCTGACAATCGGGGTGAAAAAAAATTGCATAAATCTGTCTGACATTCATCCGATCAGACCACCAGTCACGACCTAACGGTCAACTTGTTTGACGTAATCTGGAATAACAAACTAAATACATAACCCGTCCCTTTCTCGTTTGTCACTCACATCTTAATGAATATTTGAGCCATCATCAACACGCTTTTGATTAGATTTGTCCAAGGTTTGGATCATTGTTGTGTACACACAAAAAGAGAGAAAATTATTGTAGGAAGTACAGTTTATGGTGAATTGGTGACAACCCTTGAGTTTATGAGAACAAATAGTTTTTTTTAGTTCACGGTTGGATCTCTGTAGTAAAGAGTGAGTGACACTTCAAGTAAAAGATGGACAGGTCGCGTGGCATTTATACTGATGATTATTCAAGCTAACTCACTTTTTACCATATCGCTTTTAATTTACATGCGTACTCAGTGTTTGCGGCGTTTGCATCATTTAATCGCGTTATTTTGGTGGATAATAAAAAACATGATGAAAATGAGCACAACAAGCCCCACAAGGATTCATTCTCTCTTTCTCTCTCCCAGGAGACATCAATCGTACACGCGTTGAGTGTCACTTTTGAGTCTGAATTTCTAGATTTTCCAAAAAGGATGTTCATCTATGGCAGTCACTTTACATGATCCCATTATAGCGAGACCAAATCATCCATAGACACAGCATTATCCCTGACTTGCTTCATTAAAACTTTAAAATAATATGTGAAGAAATCATTCACTTCCCATATGCATCAGTTAGGGGCAGTGATATTATTGACATTCGATATTCTTTTGTCCGTTAGTCGACTATGGCTAATGTGATTTGGGGATGAAAAATTTGACCAGATTAGGGAACATTGAACAAAGTGAAGTCTCGATTCATTTGTCAAAATCTGATTTTGGGGTTAACTAGTAGAACTAAATTACTTACAAAAGAGAAATGTCCATTAAGTTTATTAAATACGGAAATTGGTAGCGTTCAAATTCAGTTGACTGATTTTTTTTTTCTAAAAAAGAAATGCCGAACCTTTAAAATGTAAAGAATTTTGTGAAACAGGAACTTTGGGAAAAATTTGGATTGGGTCGGTTAAATTAGATTAATTTAGTAATCTCACACCTCCATTCAATATTCATACACACAACATATTATGTGGGAGGGTTATTTTGTGTCAGATTACAAATGCAAGTTCAACCCTCATCCCCTCCTCTATCTGTATTGTGTTCCACGTTGAACTTGATAATTAAGGCCACAGCCAATTTTTCAGAAAAAGTAAAAGTGAAAGGTTCATCAATTTAGAAGCAAGTAAAGATTTTTTAACTGTCCAACTATCTGTCATTTATTATCTTTTCAGAGTCTGCCCATTATTTGGACCATATTTCATTTTTTCCCAACATCACACGACTCAACGAGTAAAAGAAATTGAGGGGATCTAATGATATTAGTCAGATTCATTTTGGACTTTGTTCTTTTGGGACACGGTGTAAGTAAGTTAAGGGGTGACTTTTTCAACAATCAAAAGTTGTTTTGTGATCATCCATCTCCAATCTAAACGGGGATAAGAAGTCATAAATCAAGTAATAAATCTCGTGTCAAAAATTTACCGGAGTGAAGAAGACCAACAGCAGAAGCAAAGGAATTATTTTCTGCACCAATGAACACTCAAAAACTTTATTCACTCTCTCTCAGTATCTGTCTGTGGGGTCTAAGATTACTTTCATCTTTTGTAATATTAATAATTTTAGGACAAGATGAATTTATAATACAAAAGTGAGACAGTTCATTTGGCCGTAAAAAGATTTGATTCCTTTGAATTTTCTTGGTAGTGGAAAGCAACAGAGTAGAAATTATAGATGTTTATTGTTGAGAGGAAATAAGAAATTTCATCAACGGCATGACAGCATTTCCCTGTATTCACATTTGGTTTCGTGTTACAATAGTTGACAGCTCAAAGTTTACGGCGAAATACCCGAGTGGCTCTTGGTATAATTATCATTCCTCTCTCCTCTGGTTTTACTACTTGTGTCTCACTTTAATTATTTATATGAATTTGGGTTCGGAGATGACAATGAGATTATAAACTCCTGTTGAATTGGGATTACGACAGAGAGACACCAAAATTTATGATGCTTTGAATTAGGACTGAGTTTAATGAAATGAGATTTATGAAATGCCCTTGATTCCTGATGAGTCTCTGAGTGCAGCTTCCCAAATTACTCAATTCTGTCACTGTCACCACAACAGATACATATAGTTGTTGTATTTATATATCATACCAGGGGTGTGGGAGTAGAGGAAGAAAGATGCACAATCCGTTTATTACTTAAACTTTCTCTTTGATGTTGTTGTTGTAGTTGGGTAATTGCAATCCTTGTAATGTGATTTGAGTGTCGTCTCACTTATCGGTTTGCCTTTAGTCCCTCATCCAGCCAGAGGCTACAAATACATGTGTATCTATCTACAAAGAGACATTTTTTATATAGGGTTCAGATTAAAGCTACATACATAAATACATTTACCCTGTGGATATTTAACCTTAATGGACGTGTATTTAAGAATATAGCTAATTCGTATACTTACGATAAGTACTAAAGAGAAAGCAAAGTGAGACTGAGCGTCATTTTGTCGTGCTCCCAGAAAGACTTGGCCTTTCTAATTTAATATTGTCAGAGGCAAGGGAATGAGATGGATGATTGTAGGATTGAAGGTTACACTGTTTCCTTTCCCTGCTAACTTTTACAAATGATATACGCTTAGCATCCAATTATACAAAGTAGAAAGATCTGGCGAAGAAAAGAGACAGCAAGTAAAAAATAATCCCAATGTGTCTCTTCGGGAGCATACCAAAATAAAATAAAGGTAATGCAATTATCATGTTATTTCTCTGCTCCTTATTCTCTTGAGTCAGCAGTAAATCTCAAAGTCGGTAATTTAGCCCAGTGTCACCCACAATTTTAAAAGAAATCCAACCTAATTAGTAGAAAGAGAGAGAGAGAGAAAGGAAAGAGTGGATTTAAATTAGACCCCTCTCATCTATTTAGTTCAAACTCTAAACAAATTAACAAAAACTTGGGTTGGGTTTATTAAATTTTGGTTAAAAATATTTATAAAGAGCACAGTAGTGGATTATTTCCCAAGCCCTTCAGTTTGATTAATGCATTAGAAGAAATCCCATGAAAATTTTAAAACCAGATCGAAAATAATAAAATGTTTAGACCAATTTGTTGCATTGATTATATTCCCTTATTCAAATTCACGGGTAGTCATCCGACACAAGCAGCTCGATAATAAAAAAGGAATAAATCTCACCGAGAAATTGAATAGAGTAGAAATTTAGTGCTGGTTGGTGGTCTGAATACGTAAAGCCGGAAAGAAGGCTCTCACCGTTTAAAAAAATATATCAAAGAGAGGGACAATTAAACGACCAATAAATAAATTGGAGGAGTCATCATGACTCGTGACATTTTAACATATTCAATATTTCATTTTGCATATATAACATTGTAGCCTAATATACCTCCGCCTTTATTATTACTAACCCTTCTGATAACTTTCACGTAAAAAATTCATATGAGCATAACTCATCTTCAACACAACAAGAGAATATTATATACTTAAAATCAAAGGGAAAGCTCTCGTTCACACTCACAATATTAATGCAGCAGCAAACGAGTGCGGAATGACAATGACAAAAAAGAACGCACAACAATGTTCAAATGTACAACAACATATATAATAACATGGAAGGAGCTATCAGTTGACGGGGAACAATATGTTTTAAACTTTTCTCATTTTCCACTCTCACCGTTGAGCCAACACTTGAGGGACATTGAACCGTTTTGTGAATTTTGAATTAGCCCATTATGTTTTTTGAATTGATGCGTACACACATACACTCCAATTGAGCAGCCCTTATTCCTGCTGGACCATGATGATAATGATGAGAGCAAATTATTATGATGGGAACATGTTTTTATAAAAATCACGTCCACTACAGCATTCATAAAAATTTGTATATAATCAACCCTTAGTTGTTGGCAAACAAGTAGTGATGTTGGTCTTTTGTTTACTGTCCGTAATTGAAGTTAATGATATAATGTTTGATTTAAATTAATGTTTGTCGTGTGCCGTATGTAGAACCCTTTCTTTCTTTGGAATGAGATTAATGGCCATTCATTCATCCGCTTGTTTGCTATTTTTTGATCGCAATCTTCCCCTTGAGTAAGTGACATACACACAGTCAATCCATTGCTGTTTTAACTCTGCCGACCCACCCAACAACGTCAACCATCCAATTGACTGACAATTGGAAGGGAATTGACCATTTATAAAGGACATCACAAGAAAAGAGAGGATAATCTGTATCTGTCTCAAACACTTTGGGAAATTGTTGAGAGGAGAAAGAAGACTAACTAACTATAATTCCACATACTTTTCTTTCTCCTTCCACGTCCACCCATTATTTATTTAACTCCACAATTCACTTTCCAGCACAATTAATTAGCAATCCCAGAGGTTTAATTGATGAGCATGCGATGAGAAAATTAATTGTAGCAAAACATCATTGAGACAGGAAATGTAACAAATGATGATACCAATACTTTTGTATAAGTATACAATAGAGCTGACTTTTTTATATAATTTATTGTTGGCTGACTTCCATTTCCAGATTAAAGGCTTATAACTAAATATTTTTATGAGGGCAAGTGGGAGAGTGTAAGAAAGTGGCTAATAGAAAATTTTTCATTTTCTTTTTATTATCATCTCGGAAAAAAGAATGTCATGTTCATCAAGAATTTATTGCCATCCACCTTCCCTACATGCTTAAAGTCTTTATTTCCCATTGGAAGTAATTTTCAATCAGAGTTACATATCTGTAGATAATCTCTCGCTTTCCATCGCCTCCAATGCAAATGGGAAACATTTATAAGAATTGCCCTCACCAGAGAAAAGAGAGAAACGGGTTAGCTAAGCAATAAGCCATAAGGAACAGTCAAACTGTATTTTTTTAATACAAAAAAGCTTCCCTTTCCTGAAACACTATTTGTACAAATTGTACATATTATGCAGATGACTTTCCAGCTTAAACCATTTATTTCATTCGTTCATCCTTATCCAAATTTTTTCCATTTCTTGATAACGAATCGGACGGAGCCATAATATTTTTAATAAACCGAAACCAACTATTTATTATTTGTCTCCCTTCCACCAAACGCAGCACGGGAAATGAATGAGATGTGTTAAAACTTCAGAGGTTTTCTTCGAGAGATAAAAGTAAAATGTGTTCACGGTTGGAAGCTTTGTGTGTATTATATTCTTTATGCGGTATAGGGTTGCATTTGTCCTTTATTATGGAATATTCAGGGTGCTTAAATTTGATATGATTAAGTGGGGAAATTATCTGCTACCCTGAATGCATTTTATCATTTTGTACAAGTTGAACTTTTGGTGGAGAATTTGGTAAAGAAAGGGCATAAGTAGATATGACAGGGTCTTATTTAAGTCAATGTTCAATCCAATGTCAGCCGTCCTATTTACATAGGATTCAGATAAAGTAGTAAGTAAAGTGAAAGTGCATACGGAAATGGAATGGATTAAATTAGTATGCATTACTCTCTTTCTATCTACTGATGGCTGACAACTGACACCGACGACGACGACTTTCCTTCGTCGGTGACGACAACACACATATACTACAAAACCAAACGAACCGAACAAATGAAGACTGAGGAGATTGAGAGAGAGAGAAAGAGGGCGAATGCTCTATTTAACTTTAACTGCAACTTTTAAGTGCATACCTGATACTCCCTTCTTATACATTCAAGTATATATAGCTTTTGAGTTGGCTGGTGAAAGTGAAATTATTTCTTTGAATGAGGACTGACAGACTAATATCCACTCATAAAGTAAGACATGAAAGTGTACAAAACGAAGTAATAAAATCTAATGAAAGGGGTTAGATAAGAATATATACACAAGTAAATTGGCATTGCTCGTGGTTTCTCCTCTCGTTCAATTAGCACCATAATTCTCAACCAGAGAGCCACTCAATTTCCTAATGTTGTAATTAGTTTCGAATTTCTTGAATTTCTCTTTTAAAATGTGATGAAATAAAAAAGATGAATAGATATAGGGGACCCGTTTTATTTTATAACAACTTTTGTGTTTCATCAAAACTTTTTCTTCTTCCTTTTCTCATTTTTCCCATCAAAGAGGCGATTAAGTATTTCCCAAAGTGCAAGTGGTAACGTTGATAACTAACGCGGCCCATTATGACTGCTATATACAACCAGAAGATAATAATGTTGTGAATCCGCTTGTCACATTTAGAATCCATGCAACATTTAGAAATAGGAAGAAAGCCCCAATTTTTCCTATTTTGGGGCCGGAAATTGGTGCATTTGGACACTTTTTTAGTTCGGACAAATGGACTCGACATATTCTTTCTCTTTTCTCCCGGGTAGATTTGATATTACAACTTCCTTTATATTATACGTAATGGGCTTTTTTGGGGAGATGGAGTGACGTCGGTCAGAAATCAAAGCAAAGCAAACCAGGAAATTATTATGTCCACCACAGAATTCAAAAAAACAGGGGAAGAAGAAGAATGTCCGGGACAATGGGAAAAGAGAAAGCGATTGTGTACCTTAATACGCCCTATTTAGCAAATGATGTAATTCATGCATGCACATTATTATTACTTTTCATCCATTCGGACCAGAAAGCATAAAGCATGCAGACAGCAGCGATATCCTTCATTCTCTTTTTTTTATTGGTTGGACAACAATACAATAATAACTGACTGACAAACGAGAAGAGGATCGGGTTGAATTAGAATTAGCGTGTGTTCTTGAGGGCCCTGGAGTGTTTGAGAATTATTCTCCCCGAAAATTGACGTTCGAGTTGATCTTGATATTACTTTGATATCAGTTTATTGTAAAAAAAAATATATAAAGTTTTTATGGAAAGTGGATTGGATGATGTGTGTGTGTGTGGGATGACCGGTGGTAGATTTATTTCCGAATTTTTGAAGAGGACAGGGGATATTTTACTACTTCTCATTTCATTCCGTCTTCCGCTATCGCTTTCAGATGACATCCCCAGAGGAGCCTACGAGCTGACCAAAATATTTTACATGGATGTTATAATAGGTTAGAGATAGATATGTGGAGTCTCTTGGGTGGACCCGGTTTAATGTTAAAATGGCATCAGTTATATTTGTATAGTGACGGCTTTTTATGCAAGAGAAATTGACTCAAAATGCAGCCATTTCACTCTTGAAAATGTCCAGGCAAATTGAGCCTGAATTTGAATGGCCGAATCCACTCAGGAGCCCATGGAACTCTTTAGAAATCTCTCCGTTTATTCTTTTGTTGTGGAAAATCGTAAATTTTCGACCCTCACTCTTCTTCTTCTCTGATTTTACTATGGGCTTAATTTTATGTACACTTATTCCAAGCCTTTATCACAGTTCTGCATCAATAATGGAAAAATGGACTCAGGTCTCTTCTTTCTTTTCTGGTTGAGTAATAAAACTCGGAATAAAATGGTGAAAAAAATTGACATAAAATCTGTCCAACTGTCCCGTAAGTCAACACTTGGGACAAAGGCAAGGGAAAGTCCGGTTCATAAAATATATAATCATATTCATCTTTTTAGCCAAAACGACCGCAATCCCGGATATAAAAGAAGCCACAGATCAAAGTAAAAAATGAAATATGCAACCCGATTTTCCTGATGATATGCATAAACCCCAAATTACCTTCTGATGGACCTTTCTCTCTCCCATCCCAAATTTTACGACTTTATCCCACCAAATGCCACCGAAGAAATCCTTATCCATGATGACATGACATGACGGGAGAGATGAAAAAGAGTCAGCTATTACTTGCATATTTTTTATCATTCTTATTGTACATGCCAACACCAGCCATTGTAAACGTTATATTGTGGAACGGGTTAAACCAAAGAGCGAATCAAATCGCCAACAATTGCCGGAAGGCGTTATACAAATAATATATTCACTTTTACTATTTTATAAAAGCAAACAAAATTTCATTTTTATCTGATTTTCAAACCCCAAAAGAATCACAAGCCAATGCAAATATTTCCATCTGTATATATCTTTTCTCTCAAACAAAAAAAAACTTCTTGAAAATATCCCGAGAGGAAATGCAACCAAATGCAAATTTAAAAGTATATTACAGAGGGATGATTGGATGTGTAGGGTGGATATGGATTCAATTTTATTTCCATATTTTATTGATACCTTTTTTATACCTTCTTGAAAAAGAAAATTCTGATCTGCATCACTTGACTACATACTCATGTGTTTAGCATAAGTGATCTGGGAGCAAGGAAGGATAAGTATGTAATATCAAAAGTAAAAGTAGAAAGCTCGTAAAACTATACTATTCGTTTAAAAAAGTTTGAAAATCATTGTTGACAATATGTGCACTTTAAATCTGGGTTTGATCCCAATTTAAATTGGGAAACTTGATGTGATGACATACGAGGAGACGACGACATGGTGTGATCCCTTCATAGTGCGGTTTCCCTTTTGACCAAAATGGCAAAAAGATGGGATTCTGATCAAATTTCAAGTTTCAACCCATTTCATTGCATTACATGACATTACTGGCATTATGTAGTGTGAAAAAAAAAATACATTCAAGCCTGAATCTCGTTTCAAATTTTCAAATCACTTCCCCTCGACCATTTTTTATCAAATTTATTGACAGAGATTGAAATGTGTTTCTTTGAATTTTGTAGGATAATACATTGAATTACGTTACACATTCTGCTGGTTGAATGGCGAGGAAGGGCGAGGAAGGACGAGATGACAGATAACAAACTCAATCGTCACTTGTTGGCTTTCTCCAACGAAAGGAAGAAAAAGAGTTGTTGACTGACACACGAGAGGAAGGTTGACATCACTTACACTTAAAATGTCTCTCTCTCTCCCTTTGTATTCCCCATGTATATAGTGGACCTCTATTATTTCAATTGCTTACACATTATTAGGGTGAGTGTTTCGGACCAAAACTGGTTTGTCTGTCTGATGGGGTGAAAAGTAAATTGCGACAAGTTTTGGTGGAAATTGTGCAATCAATTTTTTGTTCTTTTAAAACTACATGAAAGGGTGACCACATCAGGAGAGGACAAAACATAAATATAGATAAAGTTGTGTGATTATTCATGGAAAAATGTGGAGGAGAGAAAGAGATGGACATTACAATAATGGTTCACAAATTCCCATCATCCCTAAGCAAATAGATCTCTAAGCCCTGACCCTTCCTCTTGATTGAATTGAGATAAAAATTGAAATGTTATTTTTTCTCGTGATTAGTTGTCCCGTTGTGTGTGTGTGGAAAAGAAGTCTTTTGATTTAACCATGACTAAGTAGATATTTCAAATTTTTCAAAGGCTCTTAGGACAATGAGACCAATTAAAGCGGTAGCGAAATGCAGTGGAGCTGAAGCCCTGTAAAACTGTCCCTGTTGGCCAAACATTCTTCGACACCAGCACATCTCTCTCAACGACATTTACAATTTACAAAATAACACTCTGCTCTTTCTCTCTTCCCTGCCTGACCGACCGTAATGTTAATACTGTGGAGTGAATTTGATTTATTTCCTCAAAGAGTTGTCAGCCAGACAAAGACAGAGTGTTGTGTTATGTAATAGCGGGACAACAGAGCTCAGCTTGCGACAGGTTACTCTCAATTGTACTTGAGTCAAATTGAAATTTTTATAAAATACATTTGAATTTGAAATAGAATTTGCGTAGATTGAATTTTAAATACAATACAATTTCTGAAGAGTATATTGTTGTGAGTGAGTGAAGGGTTGCACTATAATTCAGTCTAGTGTGTGAGGATGACAATGAATAAGTGGATTTCATTTGGATATGTAAATTGTTATTATGCACATTTCACACAACAAAGTAAAGAAAAGATCACACAAGAGTGCTGTGTAATGCCACCAACCATGCAAAACCATAAGCACCAGGGAAAATATTGAAATAAGTAGGTGAAAGGCGTGAGATCGATGAGGAAAATGAGACGACTCAATTTGCCCCGTATAAAACCTTGATTAAATGAGGAGAGCAAGAGATTGAGTCTCATTTTGTGATGAATACTTACGTATTATATAACGAGTTCATTGAAGAGATTAGGTTAGATCACCTGCTGTCTTTGTATAATGTCACATAAAATTCATTATTAGAGTATTAGGAAATGACAAAGAAGGGAAATTGAATTGAAAACCTCAAAAAACTCATTATTTACTTACCTGGGCTGTGATGTGAAGGGAAAACTGTCATTCATTCTTTCGGATCTCATAAAAAATATGTGAAATGGTGAAAGTGGAAGAAAAAGTGGGTAATAAACTGATATTACATTATGCACATGGCCATTCATTTATTTCATTTCATTCCACATGAAAGCAACGGTGCAATGTAACAGAAAGAAATGCAATATTATATTACCACCAGAAAAGAATGACATTGGGAACATCAAAAAATCAAATCTATGTACACGCCAAACTGGACTTTGAATATAATCATGCTTTACTCGCTTGTCTCTTTGAGAATTATATGGGTACACGGGGAAAAGGGAAATTCAGAAATTTGAAGCCATAAATTAATCGTTGATACACTCATCTGTTTACATAATATACCAATAAATATTAACAAAAGTGACGTGGATTGGATCTATTTGTGGATTGGACTGGGCCACAAACAACGGGGAAATAATAATAAGGTAGTATTATTATTATATCTTCTTGGTCTCACAAATATTTTATTGCATCCAGGTTTCCCTTTTGAATAGACTCCATTCTCTGTGAAGTGACTTATTGTATTTTTTGAGATGAGTCCCTCGAGATGAATTTTTCTTCTCTTTTTTACATTGACAATGTACATTGCTCTCCTAAATTGAAGTAAATATGGGAAATCCGCTAACATACATTGATACAATTCACCCTAAAACTTAAAAAGAAGAAGAGGAGACAGCAACAGTTCACTTTCTCTGGTTTCACTCCTTTCCCAACAGATATAGATAATCTCACAAGTTGCCTCCATCCATCTAACTGAAACATGTACTCGAGAAGCAAAGAAGAAGAAGAAAGGAAAAGATGAGATTCTGTTGGTAGCAAACAATGATATAAGCCCTCGGCTAAGAATTGAAACATCTCTGGATCCGATTGTATTCTTGATGGATTCCCTTGTACTCTTAATAATATGTGAATGAGAAAAGGAACAGATCATAAATAAAAAGAAGTCGGAGCTTTTTTCCTACAAATAATGCGGCGAGATATCTACCAGGATCTTTCAGGAATTTTGTACTAGAAAAGGAATTAAAGTTTTACTAGACAACTTTGAACCAAATTGTGATCAAGAGATAATACACTTTATATCTGGAAATAGAGAGTGAGTTAAATTAAAGTGTCGACAGACTAAAAGGCACTAATTCATTGTCAAGAGTGTTAATCCCATAGCTCTTCTTCAGCTCTTGATCTATAGTGACAGTTTAGTTTGGGTCACATGACTTTTGTACAATTTCTCATTTGCTCATCCCAACCCACCTTGGCTACCACAAATGCGTGGGGTATTTTTTTTATTGAATTCACAAAGCGAAACCAAGTGGGGACAGATAGAGTAAGTTGTATGCAGCAAAAGTAAAAGCAAAACTCAAGATGCCATATATCATGGGTAGTAGGGTGACATTGCCAGTATTTCTATACATGTGGATGATAATGCTAAATAGAAGAGTGGATAAAATGAAGCGTATCGCTCCGAGCCAATTGTATTTAATTCGTAATTCCCAAGAGATTTCAAGTTGAAGGAGGATAATAATTGCTGCTTTGAGCCGAAAGATGTGAAATTGGCCCACTAAGTTAAGTCATTTCTACTCATGCTAAACTAACTCTAAACAATTTCAAAGGGAACAAGAACAGATTGCTTAATTGATTGCTAAAAGATTCATCATACAATTTAATTTGGATGAGAAAAGAAGTCTCTTTAATTCTTTGTCCCAAAAACTGCCTTCGGACTTGTCTTTGTCACAGAATAAAACAAAGTAGTAATTCAATCACAGCAATGATGACGATGATGATGAGCAAGTTGGAGTACTTTAATTTTATGCACGGGCTGGCTAATACAGTGCACATTTCTTTTACAAAAATTATAAAGCGATTGACTGTTTACGAAATGTTTGCTTTGGCTAATTAAAGTAATCAAAATGTTTACGGATGACAAAAATTAAGCCGCAGGGAAAGTCTCTCTCTCTATATATATATATATATTATACATTGTATATATACTAATAATATCATTTCATGTCTGCTACTGATATTTGTCCCTTGTTTTAATCCGCTCTCTTTCAATTCCAGCATAAACCAAAGGCTTGAGTTTTGTAATAAAAATAAACAAAAGAGACAAAGAAGGGATGGAATGTCACAAACTGATCAAACAAAGTAAATTTCGTTTCATGTAAATCAAGTAAAAGTAAGAGTATATGGAAATTCTTTATTTTTGCAATAAGTAAAATCCACGCATCAGTTTATTTTCAAGATAAAAATTGACAGCATTAATTAGCATCAAAAGATGAATAATTATGCTGGAATTTGATAATCAAGTGAAGAGGATGCTTGCTTCAGAATAATAATTATAGACTCAACAGCATGTGCATATGTATAAATAGAAGAGTGGAGGGAAAGTGAGACAATGAGGAAGTGAGACTTTCCTTTGTGTCAAATGAAGGGGATCCATCGTTCCCATAATTCCCTACCCGTTATTTTTCCGGGTACGTGCATGGCTTGTTGCATTTCCACTTCCCTCCCTTCCATGTTCCATCCAATTTTTGCCTCCGAATTTCACAAAGCGGATTTGGTACACCATCTGCTTGGAAAGGGAAATACTTTTGAGGCTAGGGGAAAGAGTCCTGAACTAATTTGGCTTCATTAGTATGTTTAGTAAGTGACGCAAAGTCAAATGTTTCCAATTTCTCACACTTTGTTGCGGTATAAAGTAACAAATAATGAATGGGTCCACTTTTATCACCATGAATGACATAAAAGACATTTAATTAGCAGTAGTTTTGAAATCAAGTTTTCCAGCAAATAGCATAAAGCAGAGGCTGAGAGTCCCAACCCCAGAATAGATAGAGTGGTCATCATATCATTCAAATTTATGGATCTCAACAATGCCTCTTGTGTTCCGCCATAATACTTGCTTACGACTATGGGAGCAATGAATCTGAAGTAATTATTCTCTAAATGCTTCCAGCGTAGCCAAATTCCACATTCAAAGTTTCTACGGATGGATTCTATCAAAAAGTGGAGCTTGGTACTTCCTGGTTTTACAGATATATAACGCATTTCGGACAAAACCACTTCATTGTCCGCCTTTAATCGCTGGATGTATTTGAATGTAGCGTAAAGTTGGCTGCGAGCTGAAATGTAATGTAATCTTTTGTCACTGTACATTAGCAGTGCGTATCTGTTTTCTTTGTCTTCTTCGTCAAAAGGTAAAAATCCTCCCGGATTATAAATCCTCTCATTTTCGGGGGTACTAACATTTGGTATTATCCAATTATTATTTTTGATGCCATTTAGCATGAAACTTTTCTTCAGCAGCTCATGATTAACTTCAATGTCATATGCTGTAATAAATAGAATTACAAATCGATATATTGTCAAAAATGTTATTATTTATGATTATTTCATTAACCTATGGCTGCGATGTAGTTTGTTGTCTTGTTTAGTTCCGCAAAATTTGTGGGGGTCCAGGGATAAAATGGATAAAGGAGTCCTGCTAATACCATCCCACTATAAGCTGCCATTATAAAAAACATAAACAGTCGGACAAAAATGTGCCACAAACGGTTAAAGTCTGATTTATGGACAAGAAAGATGTTTTTCCGAAAAATCAAATTTATTCCCAAAGTTTCAAAATCTGCCATTCTGCTTTCTCTTTGTAATTGAACTTGGGCATCAAAAATAGCAAAAATTAATGAAAATATAACAACTGAAAAACAAGAAGCAATAATTCCAAACCAAATATGTAAATCGAAAGGTCTCAGAACGTTTCCCCATATCAATGCTGGTTCTTTTAAAATCACAAAAGTTATTCCAGGAGATTCATAAAATAAGGCATTTGAGTCTGGGGGAAAGGATGAGATGAGGTCATCTCTTAACAAGAAGTGCCTAATGTATGCAAACTCTTCAAAATTGTAATGAGGTATTAGAGTGAGATTGTGGTATCGAAACACTTCGCAAAAAAGCATGTTGAATGCATTGAACGAATTTGTCAGCTCCCAAATTTGTTCCCATTTGTCGTAGAACTCACAGCGACTTCCACCCCACCCACTGAGAGGGGAATAAAATATTACTCCAAATTCATGAACGGAAGGAGGCTTCCAGTTTTCTTTTTGAAAGAGCGTTGGAAGTTGATCTGCATAATCTGACAAACTTTTAACGACAATTTCCCTGTCGGAACTTTCGTTTATGATAAATTTGTCTTGATTCCATTGGGATCTCAAGTAGTCTGTCCGAAAAATGCCAGGGTCATCAAAATGGGCGTATTTATGGTACTCTCTTGTTACTGAGAGGAAAAAGTCTTCTGTGAACTTTGTTATTGTTAACTTTAAGTAGAGCTCTTGCCAAGCGTTTATAATTTTTTCAGTTTCGATGTTATGAAATATATGCGTAAATCTTTGTGAACCGTATCGAATATTGTATCTTATTTGTCTTCTGTCTTGAATATTGTCAAAATATTCCCAATTCTTCCAATTTCCTGGATGACATATTACAATTATTTTTGGAATGAATGTACGCAGATCAGAAAATTCATCCACGGCTTGTTCAGGATTGCAATCAATTACCAATACATAATTCTCAAAATCCGCATTTAGCTGCACCAATGTAACAGAGCTAAATACAATCGATAAGACACCAAACAAGGTTTTCTTCATTTTTCTACTGCTGCCTTTCAGGTTGGTTTTCAGGAAAATAAGAAGGAATGTATTTGTTTTATGCTCAAGAATATGCAAATAAAGGCAACGTTCAAAAGGGCTTTGGGGATGAACTTATTGTTCATGTATGTAAAGTCTTCTCACAGTGAAGAACTTGAGAACACAAACTTGAGTGGGTGAATAACAACTGATGACATTGATGAATATTTATGGTTTTAGCTTTTACAATAAAAACACTTTAATACTCTTTTGATAGAACACATACATTTTTGAAAATTAAGTAACACATTCATTCCTACTCGTTTAAAAAGCTTGCTGAAAAAAACTATAAAAATTGACTAGAGGTATTGTTGAATCCAATACGTGCACACACATTCAGACATTCATATATAATATTTCATAATTTGCTCAAACATTCTTTCAAACACTCAATATTGAAAAGAAGAAATTTCCAAATTGACACAAAAATGCATACAACTTTCATCATCAACATTCATACTGTGAAAATTTTGAAACGTCAGTCAAACTCTCATTCATACTATTTATAGCTATGTATATTTGTAATAATCTAGAAAAAAGGGACTAAAAGAATAACCCATTTAAGCAATCCCTAAGCGTCTTTCACTCTGCTAATTTACTTTGGTACAGCGCTAATTAATTGAACTTGAAAATTAATTGTCCTAAACATTAGCAGCTCTCAAAGACTCCATAATTTCAGATCCTGCGTATGGGCATCTCGCGTACACTTTGCTGCATGCTGAAGCATCCTTAGAATTTTCCCCCAGAAGTGAAGCGTATGAGTAACTAAGTTTGCCACGAGATGATTTTGAGGGATCTGGAGCTTTACCGTCTCGTCTAAAATAAAAAAGATATTTCAAAACAGGAAACTAATTTTATGGTGATGCATATTATAATGTAGCCATTTTGTCAGCCTGCATCAAAATAGTTGTCTCACTTTCACTCAAGCGAGTCAGCTAATTAAAGCATCACACGCAAAACAACTTGCCTTAAACAAGTGCAATTGTCGTACTCGTAACCTACTTTTAAAAGTCAAAACCGGTTTTCACAATCTGTCTGTCCATACAAAGAACGGAAATGCAAAATCCCTTCCGACTTGCATTACCTCATGCAATAATATGCCACCATCATGCAAATATTCACAAATGATTTCAAATGAATTTCTCACCCAAAAAGTTCCA